>PISX010006400.1:38084-97952 GCA_004024625.1 Mellivora capensis
AAAGGGGAACCCTCCTACACTGTTGGTGGGAATGCAAGCTGGTGCAACCACTCTGGAAAACAGCATGGAGGTTCCTCAAAAAGTTGAAAATAGAACTACCCTATGACCCAGCAATTGCACTACTGGGTATTTACCCTAAAGATACAAACGTAGTGATCCGAAGGGGCACGTGCACCCGAATGTTTATAGCAGCAATGTCCACAATAGCCAAATTATGGAAAGAGCCTAGATGTCCATCAACAGATGAATGGATAAAGAAGAGGTGGTATATATACACGATGGAATACTATGCAGCCATCAAAAGAAATGAACTCTTGCCATTTGCGATAACGTGGATGGAACCAGAGGGTATCATGCTGAGCGAAATAAGTCAATCGGAGAAAGACAAATACCATATGATTCCACTCATATGTGTAATCTAAAAACAAAACAAATGAATAAACAAACAAAAAAGCACAAACAGACCCATAAAGACAGAAAACAACCTGACAGTTGCCAGAGGGGAGGCGGAAGGGAGTGGACAAAATGGGTGACCTCCAGCTATGGGGTGAAGTCACAGGAACACACAGGGAGTACAGCCAATTCAACTGTAACAGTGTTGTGTGGGGACAGGCGGGGCTACACGTGTGATGATCACAGGTAACACAGAGAGCTGCCAAATTATCATGTACACCTGAAACTACGGCAACACTGTGTGTCAACTATACTCAAATTTTTAAAAATGGTTTAAAAAAAAGTGATTCACAAAAACACGAAACTGTCTAAAAATGAAGAGTTCTGAAATGCCATCCTTTCCCTGTTGTATAATTCTCGTAACCCTGACATAAGGGAACGTATCCGGTCCCCACACACAAAGGTAAGGACAGAACCCAACTGGGTGAAGGAACCCCAGGGCCTGAGGACAGGTGACACGGCAGGCACGGCAAGGCGGGCCCCGGAAAAGAGCCCGCTGTGCAGGTCAGGACAGACCCCAGAGCTCCTCGGGATCGCCTGCCCCACCAGCCAAGCTAAGTGATTCTGTGATTCAACTCTCCATTCCCATCCGGCTCCCCATTCACCTAATAACTGGGGCCCCATTCTCAGGCCTAGCGGCTCCCAGGAAGTGAAGTGGACAAGGGGAAGGACAAGACACCAGAGGGACAGTTAACGTGACTACCGGTCCTCTGCCTTCTGTCATCCCCAACAACACCAGCTCTGTCTTTCCCACCACCAGGCGGAGCACAGCCCGACAGCTGCAGGCCACGCCTCGCCTGTACTTCCGGATCCAGACAGTCCTCCAAGCGTCTGCCACACCCAGGCCCGGCAGACCCCACGCCTTCCCCCAGAGGCTCCAAGAACGAAGCACAGCAGAACACGCCGCGAGGGCCCCGGAAACTATCAGCGGAGCCACAGCGCGTGGAGTAAGACATCACCTGCTCCTTACGCCTGGGCACTATGAGCGCCTCCGAGAACAAGACCCAGAAGTTCCCAGGTGCCGGGAAAGTCAGCATCTGAGTGAGAAAAGGCAATCAGGAGGCACCAACACCAAGACGAATCAATGTTGGCATTATCTGACAGGTTTTAAAGCGCCCGTTATAAAAATGCCACAAAGGGCAACCAATACCCAAAACCAATATAAAACAACAACAAAAAAGAAAACCTCACCATGGGATAGAAGATATAAAAAATAACCTAATGGAAATCATATAACTGAAAAATACAGTAACCAAAATTTGAAAACTCAGTGGATGGGTTCAACAGCGGAATGAATGTGACACAGAAAAGAACCATGAATTTGGAGACAGAACAATAGCATATACCCAACTCAAATACCAGGGAGAAAACAGAGTAAAACACACAGACTCTCAGAAGGTCTCACTCCCAGGAGGTCTCAGGGCACGTCGGGGAGAGCAGGGCCGGAAAATACTTGAGGAAACACTAGCTGGAAACTTCCCAAATTTGGCAAAACACACAGCATCCAGATTCGAGAAACTGAGAAAATCCCAAACAGGGTAACCCCAAAGAAAGCCATCCTAAGACACAACAGAATTAGACATGTGGAAACAGAAGACAAGGAAAGAGTGGGCACATCAGAGACGACGCGCCCCTACAGGGCCACCAACCCCAGTGACGGCAGAGCTCCCGTGGGGGCCATGGAGGCCACAGGAAGTGGCACAAGGCTGTCCAAATGCCAGAAGAAATAAATTGTCAACAGTGGATTCTGTGTTCAGTGGAAATACCCTTCAGGAAGCAGGAGGAAATGAAGACTTTCTCAGAAGGAAAAACAAGGGAATTTGTCACCAGCAAACCTGGCGTCACAGAATGGCCACAGGAAGTTTCTACCTTGGACAGGAAATTAGAACAGAACAGGTAAAAATCAGTGCAACAGACTATCGTTCTCCTCATGACTCTGAAATCATGAAAAACCATAGCCCATGAGGTCACAGGGGAAGACAGCCGTCCACAGGTCAGGGAGAGGCTTCCAAGGACATGAACCCTGGGACACCCTGGCCTGCAGCTTCTAACAACCAGAACTGCGGGAAACTAATCCCCATTGTTTAAGCAAGAGAAAACACACACACACACACACACACACACACACGCACACGTATAAAAACATCCATACACACAGGCACATGCTTATGTATATGAAACACATGATCAGTCATGATCAATGGATAGAGAGAGAGAAAACACCTCAGGTAACTGTATTTTAAAAGTGGAAAGAGCAAAGGCACGTAATTACTAAAATGTCCTCTACATCCTTCAAAGCAGACTTGGTAAGTTATATACGTAGATTTTACTATCTAGCGCAAACACTAAGAAAACTTGCAAAGCAGTATATTGAAAAACAATGTACGTACATCAAAACGAAATTTTACAAAATGTTCCCGTAACCCAGAGAAGGCCAGAAAAGAGAAACGGAGCAATGACCAATGAGAACAGACAGATACCAGGATGCCGGCCGTCATACCTGACATGCCAGTCATTTAAGTGTAAATGATCGAAGTAGGTCAATGAAAAGACAAAGACGGGCAGAGTGAACAAAACAAAAATCACAGGCACAACCCAAGTATACACTGTTTACAAAACGACTCACCCTCCAAAGCGTGGTCCAGAGCACTGGGCCTGAAAGAGGCAGAGAGGGGCTCACACATGGCCACTGCCTGTCCAGGACCAGGGACAGGGCCCCGAAGGACAGACACCTGCCACTGGGGTGAGGATTTAACTCACAGGCTCGCCCCTCCCTGCTCTTCTGGGAACACCGGTCCTACTTATTAACAAGAGGGGAGTCATGATAGAGATGGGCACCCAAACCGGGAGGGCCAGGAAAGACACAGGAACGTGGCTAAAAGCTTCACTGCACACACATCTTTGGAGAAGTCCGCCCCCTTGAACTGGACTTAATATGTGTGGCTGCGGGTCCTCATGATAGCACCTTGCACATTCTGACTTTAGCATAGCTCCCCTGGGGACAGAAGGAGCCAGCTACCTCCCCGTATCCACTGCGGGCAGGTGTCAGGCAGGACGTCGCCACGTTCTGTCAGAGAGCGGAGATGCCGAGTGGCTTAGATATCAGGAGCCCGCGGTCACTACAGCACCATGGTCAGGAAACAGTGTTTCAGGGGTTACTGAAGACCGACCTCAGCAAATAGGTGTTTGCTGTGTCTTCTTCCCTAGAACCTGAACCACATAAATGGTTTCCAAATAGGACATTTAAGATATTGTAAAAAATCTTCCCTTTCAATTCTTTTGTTAGAAAAGAAGTATTAGGGGCACACCTGGGTGGCTCAGTCAGTGAAGCCTCTGCCTTTGGCTCAGCTCATGATCCCAGAGTCCTGAGATCGAGCCCTGCCTCTCTGCTCGGCAGGGAGCCTGCTTCTCCCACTCCCTCTGCCTGCCGCTCCCTCTGCTTATGCTCGCTCTCTCTCTCGCTCTTTCTCCGTCAAATAAATAAAAATACTAGTAATAAAAAATAAAATAAATAAATTCTTGATAATTTAAAAACAGAAAGTTACTCTGAAGTTTCCCGTAGGCATGTATTATAGTCCCTGTAACATGTAAGATCTTTAGGGCATGGTTGTACTTGGGTATGACGTCTCTCAGATCTCACACATATTTAAAGATTATTTTGATCTATTAAACTTTGGTACACTACCAAATTTTATATGATTCTTCCCCTCAAAATATCGTGTTTTTTTTTTCAAATAAACAAGTCAGTCTAAGTTTTCCATGCATTAGGAGAAATAATCGCTAGGGGGAAAAAAATGGTAGATTTCTCTTGGAAATTTGATTCCGGCATGTTATCTATGAGATCCTGAGCCAATGAATTCCTCCGAACCTCTATCTCCTTATCTGTAAAATGGGGCACATGAAGATGTCCACACTCAGATTACCAGAAATATCACATTGAAATAGCCTGACAAGTGTTTTGAAAATTGCAAAGCAGCATGCGGATCTAGCCGGGCCGCCATCTGTGTGCAGACAGAAGCATCTCCAGCACTAAAAAAGTGCAGACCTTACACGCTGCAGTAGCTGAGACCAGGAACAAAACGGGATTTTATTCTCCTTGGCCTTATGTTTTACACTCGCAAATTAACCTGATTTTCAAAAAATACTCATAGGATTTTTAAAAACACTAATTATTGGAGCACCTGGTAATTCAGTCAGTTAAGCATCCCACTCTTGATCTCAGCTCAGGTCTTGATCTCGGGGTCATGAGTTCAAGCCCTGCACTGAGCTCCATGCTGGGCATGGAGCCTACTTTAAAAAAAAAAAACACCACTAAGTATTAATTTCTTATCTTTTAGCAGTTCTTCCCTATACAGAGTGTGCTAATTCTTTAGATGCATTATCTGGACTTGGTAACATGTATAGATTTTTACAGAGAGCTTATACAGGTTTAGAAATCTATATAGATCTTATCCTGATGTCATTCCATCCAAGACCAGCTCCCGTAAACAGCCAAGATGTCTGCTATAAATAAGATACTGCAGCAAGATTCTTCATAGATCCTTCCTTCAAAATCAAATGGAAAATTCATGCAGAGACCCCAATTCTTGAATTCATCAACTTCATATGAAAGCGACTTGACAATCCTGATGTAGGTCAGTACCCAAAGGCATGAGTTACTGAATGTGGCAAACTCCATACCTTCAACAATTTGGGGGAAATGGAAAGGATTTATTTTCACATTTTAAAAAACATTTTAAAAAATTAATGATAAACAATGTTTTTTTTTCTTTTGCGAGGGGGGGGGTGGGGTGGCTAAGGACAAGCGAATCCACAAGGGCAAGGACTTGGTCCTGTCCACACTCAGAACACAACAGGCAATCAAATATTTCAGACCCAGAAGCAAACGGACATTCTCCAAGAACAGTCTGCGTCTCTTTCTCCACGCGTTTAATTCCACAGATGCTGAGACTTGCGGGGAGCAGGGAGGCAAGCCTCCCACAACCCGTTTAACCATCTCCACTTCGCGAGAACATAGACAGGCACGCCAGGGGATCTACAGAAACTCAGAGCTGGATGCGGATTGAAGGACCCAAGACCCCGTTACCTGACGGTCACAGGAGCCTGAGCCATCGTTGTTTGCTGCACACCTGCAAGGACAGACTGAATCAGGGGGTCCCTGTGTCTCTGGCCGACAGACGGCAGATGGCTCTAACTCCTTGCCCTGCTGCTCTCACTGGCCCATAAACAGCACTCGTCCCTCCTGCAGGCAGCTGAATATGAGCTCTCTCAAGTCGGTCCCTGGCCCTCCATGAAATGAACCGAGGCCACCTCTCTCTCTGCAGCAGAGACAATGGATCCCAGGTGTGCCCTGACCTCTCACCCCACCACCCCAGCAGCCGCACCACAGTCAGCGAAGGCTGACCCCAGCAGGGATGTCTGTGTGGCTGCCGTGTAAGATGGAGCTTACTGGAGAAGAACATCCCTGTTCTGGCCAAGTCTTTGCTATGGAGAAGGAGGATGCTTATTTCAAAAGTGTGTGCGTCATCTTTCGGACCCAATGACAGGACTTCACAATGATCTCTTTTTTTTTTTAATAATCCATATTCATTTTTTTAATTATTTATTTATTTATTTGTGAGAGAGAGCAAGCAAGCACAGGCAGACAGAGTGGCAGGCAGAGGCAGAGGGAGAAGCAGGCTCCCCGCCGAGCAAGGAGCCCGATGTGGGACTCGATCCCAGGACGCTGGGATCATGACTTGAGCCAAAGGCAGCTGCCCAACCAACTGAGCCACCCAGGCGTCCCCACAATGATCTTCTTAAAATTGCTCTATGCTTAATCTCCTCCAGTCCCATCCATGTTGCTACAAAAGTCGGGTATTCATCCTTTCTGATGGAGGAATCATACTCCATAGTGTATATGGACCACATCTTCCTTATCCATTCGTCCGCTGAAGGGCATCTTGGTTCCTTCCACAGTTTGGTGACCGTGGCCCATTGCTGCTATGAACATTGGGGTACAGATGGCCCTTCTGTTCACTACATCTATATCTTTGGGGTAAACACCCAAGTCATGCAATTGCAGGGTCATAGGGAAGCTCTATTTTTAACTTCTTGAGGAACCTCCACACTGTTCTCCAGAGTGGCTGCACCAACTTGCATTCCCACCAACATTGTGAGAGGGTTCCCCTTTCTCCACATCCTCTCCAACACACGTTGTTTCCTGTCTTGCTGATTTTGGCCATTCTAACTGGTGTGAGGTGGTATCTCAATGTGGTTTTAATTTGAATCTCCCTGATGGCTAGTGATGATGAACATTTTTTCATGTGCCTGATAGCCATTGGTATGTCTTCATTGGAGAAGTGTCTGTTCATATCTTCTGCCCATTTCTTGATGTGATTATCTGTTTTGTGTGTGTTGAGTTTGAGGAGTTCTTTATAGATCCTGGATATCAGCCTTTGTCTGTATTGTCATTTGCAAATATCTTCTCCCATTCCGTGGGTTGCCTCTTTGTTTTATTGACTGTCTCCTTTGCTCTGCAGAAGCTTTTGATCTTGATGAAGTCCCAAAAGTTCATTTTTGCTTTTGTTTCCTTTGCCTTTGGAGACATATCTTGAAAGAAGTTGCTGTGGCCGATGTTGAAGAGGTTACTGTCTATGTTCTCCTCCAGGATTTTGATGGGTTCCTGTCTCACATTGAGGTCTTTTACCCATTTCGAGTTTGCGTACGGTGCAAGAGAATGGTCAAGTTTCATTCTCCTACACATAGCTGTCCAATTTTCCCAGCACCATTTATTGAAGATGCTGTCTTTTTTCCACTGGAAATTTTTTCCTCCCTTGTCAAAGATTAGTTGACCATAGAGTTTCAGGTTTTGTGGAGCATATGGAATAACACAGAGGATATTTGGAGGAGAGGGGAAGAGAGTTGGGGGAAATCGGAGGGAGAGACAACCCATAAGAGACTGTGGACTCTGAGAAACAAACTGAGGGTTTTAGAGGGGAGGAGGGTGGGGGACGGATGAGCCTGGTGGTGGGTATTAAGGAGGGCACGGATTGCATGGAGCACTGGGTGTGGTGCATAAACAATGAATCTTAGAACACTGAAAAAATAAAATTAAATTAAAAAATAAATTAAACATCAGTAAATAAATAAATACTCTATGCTATTCCAAGTCCAGTATTCTAAGATCCTTCTGAAAGCTAACTTCTGCCATTCGGTGCTTCTCGGTCCTTCTAGTGCACAAACATTCCAGCTTTGTCTGCAGCATACAGGGCAAGCCCTAGGAACGGGTGAGAGTCCCATAGGATCACTGGGTGCGAGGGCCATGGCAGGCCAGCCTAGACCCCAGGCAAACGTCAGCACCAGATAAAGCACAGCCGCACTGCAGGCCGCCTCCCATCCGGGGGCAGCCAGCACCACTCAGGGAATCCGGTTCCACCGTTCCTGAGACCTGCGGTGTGGCAGACACAGCTCCCGGCCCCTCTGCAGTCACCTTCGGTGACCTTCACACGCCAGAGAGGTGAATGCCATGCATATGTTCTCCAGATGAGGCCTGCGGTGGGGTTGAGGAAGCTGGCCCCCATTACACAGAACAGAGTTTCCATAAGCTTGACTCCAAAAGCGCACCCCATGCACTGCTCAGCCCCCGCGAGGTGCCCACAGGCCCTTCCAATGGGACGATGGAATGCTGCGCTCCGGGGAAAGGCACCCCCTCCCCCTCTAACTCCTGTCGGGCCCTGGGCCATCACTCTCTTCCTGCTCTGCTCATCACGGGGGTGTTCCCTCTGGGGTACTGGCTGTGGTCCCCCTGAAGGCCAGACCCATACCTCGTTCACCTGCAGGTCCTCAATGGCCAGAGTCATGCCCTCGACAGGAGGCCCTCGAAAGCTGCTAGCAGAAGGAACAGAAAAACAAGGAGGGCCTGGGTGGGCTGAGGGGACGTCCTGTCTCCGCCTCCTCTCTCCAGTCCCCCTCCTGAGGAACTGTGCTGACCTGGCCAGGGCGCCAAGGGAGGAGCTCCAGTGGGCTGGACAAGGGACCATCCCCTGCTGAGTCGTCCAGAGTAACACCGTGCAAGGACCTCACGTAATGACTCCCAGGAGTGGCTCTCTAATGGTGACCTGTCGAGCCCAGGACTGATGGTGGAAGAGGCCTGAGAGGCAGTGGGATCTCCTGCTCACCTCTATTCTCATGACCTCGTTCCTCACCTGCCACGGCCCTGGTCTCGCTGGAGCTGAGGAGGCATCACAGAGGTACAGAGCCTTGTGGGTCTTGCTTCTGCCAACACACTCTGACCCAACAATGTGCGTTCTACCAAAGTCCAGGCGGAGTGAGGGATGGATCATTCTGGAATGAAGAAACCTGCATCTTCATTTTCAGGTTTCCAAATAACTTCCTTGTTCTTACACGCGGCTCTATCTTTCCCCCAACACTGCCACGCAAGATGACACTGCTTCCTTTTGGATTAAACCCAACCTTTAACTCTGATTTACCAAATCTCTGGGGGTAACAGTAGCTGCTGAGAAACTGTTTCTGGCAGGGAAACTAGGGCCTTGGTGGCTAGGGGTGGAGGGGAGATTTCAGTTTTGCTGCACAGCCTTCTTTGATATTAGAATTCTTAAGTAGGTACATGATCACGTTTATAAAAATCTGTTTTTATACAAAGCAAAATTAAGATAAAATCTCGACACTGGGCCTCTCAAGAGCCCTTCCAGTGTGAGAGCCTGGGCAGCTCCTGCATGGCTACAGCTGAGCCAAAGCAGCTCCAGCCTCGAGGGCCCGTGCCCACGAGGCCAGCAGCATCTACGGTCACACGCACACAGGGGCGAGGTCTGACGCCTCTGGCGGGGCTGTCCCAGGAGCACAGCAGACAGGCACCCTGACCTCCCAATTCCAAGTCAGAGCAACAGGGGGTAAGAGGTGCAGAGGAAATGGTGCCCGTGAGAAGCAGCCCAGCCTTCTGCCCAGCCTCGAGCCGCAGCTCCCCAGATGGCCGCCAGCCCACTGGGACAGTACAAGGGCCTAGGATACCCACTATGCCCTGTGCTCTGCAAATAGCAGTGCTGGTAGGGAGAACCTCCCCCGGTGATTTCAGCTAAATCTCTGGTGTCCCAGACTTGAGAAAGTTCTCGATGGTCAGTGCTGCTTCGCCTTCCCCCCTCTGTCTTGCTGATAGCCACGCCCTCTTGACTGCCCAGCGTCACTCCTCAGTGGACGGCACCTAAGCCTTCTGTCTGGGGTGTGCCCTCCAACAAGGGTTGCCATCCTGAAAAGTAAAAATAGTTTGCGTGGGACATAAGTACACTAAAAATTATTCCTTATGTCTCTGAAATTCAAGTTTACTGGAGTGTCCTGTGTTTTCTGTCAGCCCTACATCTGCTAAACACCCCCATCTTGGCCTCAACACAAATCTGTAAGAGAGGCAAACATCACCTCTCTGCCCAGTGGGCCCAGCATTTGCAGGAAGAAGGTTTAAGGCGGAGAGATGAGCATGAAAAGCAGCACAAGAACCACAGAGGTGGGTGGGAACCTGAGTGTGGATGAAGCCCTAGGACAGGGATGCCACACTGGGAGGCGGGCACAGAAAAACAGCCTGGGGGACACCGTACAGGGAACACAGCATGTGGGGCCGGCACTTCCCACAGGAGTCACGTCATCCCAGCCCCGTGTTCTCAGTTTCACAGAGGCAGGCTGAGCCTTGGGGAGGGTCTGTCCGTGCTCAAGGCCACGGAGCCGATCACTGTCAGGGCCAGCACGGGAGTCCAGCACCTACACAGGGAAGCCCTGCGGGTTGCCAAGAAGCACCACCACGGACCCAGGTCTGCGCTGGATGGAATATAGTTGTAGGAGTGGAGCCATAACCGTTGAGATGAGAGAGGAGGACCCAGCTGGTCCTGGGAAGAAGGGAAGGAGGGAAGTAGGCTCCGATGGAAGTGGGGAAGGAGGAAGGAGGGAGTGAGGTCGGGCACCACTGGGCACATACGTGCATCTGACCTTCACCCTCACCCAGGAGTCATACTCAGTGGGGGCCACAGGGTCGTCCCCACCCCCCCGCCTCCCACTCCCACGTGGTCCCAGCGACAGCTCCAGCTGTACCCAAACTGAGCCATCGGGGCCCAGGAAGGCTCTCCTGGCCAGAGAGGGCTCCGCTTGTCCTCACTGCAGAGCAAGGCCGGGCAGGGCCACCTGTGAGCGGCAGGATTCGGAAGCACAGGGCGAACACGCCAGCCGTATTTCACGCAGCCCTGACGCTCCGTCAGCTCCTCATTGTTCGAATTTCCCGAGGACCCGCGGGGACATGATCTACAGCCTTCCTGACATTTCATCTTCCTCTGCTGAACAGCGCACCCAGCCCTGACGTGGGGCGCTCTCCCCCAGACGAGGGGGCGCAGAGCGGACTCCCGCTGCCAGGGAACCAGCTGCCGCTCCCCCGCCCTCCCGTGGGGTCACAGGAGGAGCTCAGCGGGTCACCACTTCCCTAGAAGATTTCTAAAACCCATAAGTTACCAACCCTGTGCCGTGCCACATCTTTTTGCCTTTATTCTCCATCATGGATTTACAGTTGTAATTTTTATTTTTAAAGGCCATCTTTTGGTCTTTCTGTCTTCTGAAGATTTACCCAGCATCTTGAGAAGGTTTGTTTCTCTTCTCGAAGGTACTTGCACTTTTTTTTATACTATTTTCGCATAATTTTGTCTGGTGAGTCAGAGGACCGCTGAATGACACGAATGACATGGACGGGCAAAGGAGGAGCAGCAGCGGGGCTCTCCCTGGGCCCTGGGCACCCCCTCTCACTCCTCAGTGACCTTTGGAAAGTACAGGTCTGATCTCAAACCCCCCCCACCCCCGGCCCTGGGCACAGATGCCTGACTCTGACCTGCCCTTGGAGAGGCTGCTCGGAGGAAAGGAGACTAACACCAGCCTGGGCCTGTGACGCCCCTGCCTGGGAAGTCCTGCTCTCTAGGGGCCCGGGGCACACGTGCGGTCCCCACCGCGGGCCGGCTCTTCAGAGGCTGCTTGCAGGGCGTGCGCTGCCCTTGCTACCTGCCCCCCCTCCCCTAGCGCCGCCGCCACACGGCACCTGCCCCAGGACCTCCGACGAGGCAGGCCATGCAGGACAGAGCAGCCGGTCCCTCCCTCCTCCCCATGCCTATGGCCACACCCTCTGCCCCCCGACCCCCCCAGACTGGGCCTGCCCCCCGCCAAACCCTCCCCAGGCCGAGTCTCCCCTGCAGCACCCCTCCTGACCATGTGTGCCCAGTCACACCCCCAGTCTCAACAGTAATTCAAAATGCCTCAGTGAAGTAGAAGGCGGGCCTCCAAGATCTCACCTTTAGTCAAAAACACAAAAGCAAAGTGTGTGCCACCCCACAGGCGACCTGCGTCGTGAACCGCCAGGAACGTGTTAAGTGATGACACGCGGGTTTCCTGACATCTGGTCTGAGAGCCTAATCAAGATGGAAACCCCCTCCCCAAACCTCTTGCCTAAGTAAACGCATCAATCAATCAAAAAATCCATGGCCAAGTTGTGTCCCACAAAATTCACACGGCAAAGCCCTAAGCCCCAGAACCTCAGAAGCTGCTGTGTTTGGAGGCACAGACTTGAAGTAAAATGCAGCCGTCTGGGTGGGCTCGCGTCCAGTGGCCGATGTCCTCTCAGGAAGAGGAGAGGAAGACACAGAGGGACAAGCACGTGAGGACACCGGGGGGAGGTGGCCGGCTGCAAGCCGTGGGACAGGCCTCAGAGAAGCCAAGCCCGCGCGCGCACACACACACACACACACACACACGCACACACACCCCGCCGTCTCGGACTGGCGGCCTCCAGAGCCGGGAGAGAATCCGTCTCTGTTGTCTGAGCCCCCCAGTCGGTGGCACTAGTCACAATGACCCGCAGGGACTCTTATGACAACAGAGAGACACCTTTGTGCAAGGTGCACAGCACCCCAGACAAGAAGCAACCTGTGCCCGGGTCCCGGCCTCCCCAGGCCACGACCGCTGCTGGCCGCTCCCTCTGCGTGGCCCGCACCCGGCGGCCGCCCCAGGGAGAGGGGAAGGCGGGGGCAGGCGCACGTTGCTAGGCTGGGGAAGAACAAAGCAAACAGCATATCTGGGGTGGCGGGAGGAATGCGGTTTTTACCGTGTTACTGGAAAAATGAATTCAAATTGAGCTTTGCCTAAGCACCCCCTCGTGGCTCGAAACCTGGTGGAAGGACATAAAGGAGGTGCGTTGACAAACGACGGAACATTAAGCGGTGAGGAGGTGTCCGGGGGGGTGCTCTGGGGATGAAGCCTTGTTTAGCATCTTCATTAGTGACCTGGAAGGAGCAGTAAACAGCACATTAATTAAATTTCCAGATGATACTAAATTTGGGGGTGCTACAGAAAGTCGGTGAGGACAGAGATACGATACAGATGGGATCCAAAGAGGTTAGTGAGAGTAAAGACACAATACAGGATAAGATCACACACACACACACACACACACAGCAGCAGCAGCAGCAGCTAATTAAAAACAAGCCCTGTGTTCCCGTATTCTGGACCCCTGACTCCTGTCAGACGACTGTGTGACAGCCGCGCGGGCGTCCCCCGTCATCGGAGCTCGCCCCACCCAAGCCCTCGGCGTCCCGCACCAGCAGTCTGAGGGACTCGGCCATGTTCCGAGGACCCTGACTACGCGAACTCTCCCGACCTGCTTGCTGAAACCCAGAAGCCAGAACAGAGTCCGGTGACACGGCTCACGTCAGTCCCCAAACGTGCGTCCAAACCCAGCTACGCAGACAGACTCCTCTGAGGACGTCCGCGGCCCCTGCGCCCCCACGCGGAAGGCCAGGAAGTCTGGTGCGGGGCCCTGACACAGTCGTGGGACCCTGCGCCTCCAGGAGCAACGCCCGGGAAGGGAGGGCACGGGGACTAGGCCAGCGGCAGAACATCTGGGTCCATGAAATATAATTACGTCTCTGAAGACACAGGGGGCCTGTCCTTAAGGTCTCTGATCTCGCTGGCCTCTGAACGCCAACATCGACCGTCACTACCAACAGCACCCCAGAGTGGTGACCATGGTAGCTCTATCCTTCGTGACAAAATCCGGTAAGAAGAAACATTTTTACAACGGGTACGTTTACAGGATCCTTCCCCCAAAACCACCACCTTAAAGCCTGTCAGCCTGCGGGCCAGGTGCTCCGGAACTGAGGTGCGCAGGCGCGAACCCTGACCCAGCCACTAACTAGTGCCGCTAGCCCGGCAAATCCCTTCCCAAATTCCTCACGGGGAATACGCGAACCCCGACAGAAGGCGAGGCTAGAGAGCCGCGGCACCGCCGTGTTCACCGCAGCCCCACCTGCACCAGCCAAGACGCGGAAACAACCTGAGCGGCCACCGGAGGATGAATGGACAAGGAAATTATGTGCAAAGAAAAATACACATATACGGACACACAGTCCACAGTGAAACAGGGCTCCTCCATAAAAGCAGGCGATCTTGCCATCTGTCACCACGGATGGCCCTGCGGGGCACTGTAGTAAGGGAAATGAGTCAGAAACAAAGAAAAACAAATCGTGTATGATCTCATTCGTATGTGGAATCTTAAAAAAAAAAGGGCTCACAGACAGACAACAGACTGGTGGCTGCTAGAGGCGGGCCGGGGGCGGGCACAGAACTGGGCGGACACGGTCACAGGTCCAAGCTTCCGTTACGACGTAAGCCCGTCCCGGGCACAGAACACACAGCACGGAGACTCCAGCCAGCAGTGCTCTGGCGCATACGTGTGAGCTGCTGCGGGTAGATCTCGAAAGTTCTCATCACAAGAATGAAAACCACAAAGCACGTGTGTAGCCAAGTGTGGTGACAGGTGTTAACCAGGCTTACTCTGGTGATCCCTTCACAATACATACTCCCAAATGCTGAATCATTCTCTCGTGTGCTTTAATACGTTACATGTCAATGCTCTCTCAAAAAAACTGCAAAAAATGTTTTAAATAAACTTAAAAACTGGGTAATTCACGAAAACGCACTTAGCCGGGGACCTGGTACCTAAGCGCTAACTGATAAGGATCGTGTTCACGCTCATCTTCACGTCCCCTCCTGCGTGCACAGGGATGGTGACGAAGGCCTAAGTGCTCACGAGGCCCCCGCACACACCCCACCCGCAAAGGAGGCACGCCTGACACCGGTCTCAGCACGTCTCCTGCTCGCCATCAGTCTCACACTCACACACACGCCACATGCACAGCACACACTCTTCTCATACTCACCACTACCCTCAACACTTTCAGCACACACACCCCTCACACTCCAACACACATTCAGCACATACACAAACCACACGCCCTCAACATACGCCCGCGCACAACTCCTCACGCGGCACACAGCGCCGGCAGAGCGCACGCCGAGCAGAGCCACTGCACACACAGCGCGCACAGAGCCGCACACCCGCACGCAGCACACGCGCTCCACTGCGGGCGCACCCGGGCCTCCGCCGCCAGAAGGAGCGAAAATCTCAGGGCGAGAATCTCGACCAAGCCCCATGAGTCACCCGGGTCATGTCACGGAGTCCTCATGCGAACCCAAAGGACGCCGGCTCGCCCTAAAACATACGTCTTCGCACAAGCAGTTACCAGAGAGTCCACGTCCCGAGGAGCAGGAGCCCGGAGACCGGGCCGCGGCGTGTCCGTGCAGGCCGAGGTCCGGGCTGGGATTCCTCACGCCCCCACCTGGCCGCGATCGTGCTCGGAGCAGCCTCGGCCTGAGGCTGGCACGGAGGGCGGCCTGCGCACTGCGCACGAGGGAAGCTGCGCTGGCTGAACCCGCCTGCGTCAGCCCCGTCTCTGCGCCTGCCCTGCGGGACGCGGCTCTGCGGTCTGCGCCCTGGTCTCTCGTCTTTCTGGCCTTGAACGCAGTGCTGGGTCTGAAACACCGCAGAAACCCAATCCGTCATCACTCCGTCCCACCAATGCTAAGACGCGGAATGCGAACGGATGTCTACAGCTGGAAACTCATGCTACATTGACCGGTGACCTCGGGGCGAACTGGTAGGATCTAAACAGTGCCCTACTGGGCACTGAACTCCAACTCAGAAGACAGGCTGCCCGGAAGAGTGAACCCGAAGGGCCCAAGAGAAGCGACACCCAGGAAGTGACCCACATCCCAGCCGCGGTTACCGGAGCGGCTGCTGACGACGGGAGGAGCGGCCGGCCACCGTGACTTTCACTGGTTCAAACACAAGTCCAAGCTGTTGCCACACCAAGTCTGTTCATTAAAAGTGATAAACATTAACACGCAGGGACAATAAGTCCCACATAGCCTCTGGCTCTTGCTGGGAATTCAGAAACCAGCAGGTAAGCTAAATGCTTACGTTCCTTTCTATGTTTAAAAAAAAAAAGAAAAAAAAACCCCAGCCACTGAAGACCACAGAAAACCTCTCGGAACAACATAATCCTTCCCTGCAAGGACCGCACACGGGCATGTCAGGAATCCTGGAACAGAAGGTTCAGGCTAAGAAACACACCCAGGCCAGCCGGGTGGGGCACGGGGTCAGGTCTCCCAGCACTCTTGGGGGAGGCAGGCACCAGAGGTGATGCAGGAAGCACACCAGCCTCGGGGGTGGGAAAGGCCCGAGAGGCCCCAGCTCCTCGGGAAGCCCGTCGCAGAGCCGACAGCTGCAGGGCACCCGGGCTCTTCCCTGTTTCACCTCAAGCACCATGCCCAGCGCTATCCTCGGGCTGCGTCCTCTCCTCTGAGCCTCGACGCACGGGTCTCTGAACATGACAGGGATCAAGGCTCACTGCACCTGGGCCTTCATGAAACAGAAGCAGCTGGAAGAACCACCGCCTGCCGGGAGGCCCGAAGAAGGGCCCATCAGGGGTTACAGAGCCCGAATCCTCTACCAGACGCAGCGGCCGGGCAGGAGCCATTATTTCTTACTAGAAGCGGCCTGAGCAACATGGCCTAGTGACACATTTGAATACTGCCCTGAACTGGATCCCACACAGACAGGGCTGGAAACACAACCAAAGGTCAAACTCTCTCACAGACTGGCCGTGCTCCCTGCTACATCCAAGGGCCTCGAGGGCCCTGAGGGTCTCTGGCAGCCTGGGGGTTGGGGGTCAGGGAACTGAGCTCAGTACTTGCCAGTGTAGGAAAACCCATCCAGCAGGGACACCTTAGTTAGATGTCACTGATGAACCCGATTCTGCCATGTGCTTTGCAAACAAGCTCTTCGTGCCCCTGAAAGTATTTAGAAAAATATCTGAGAAATGCAAGAAAGCTTTTAAAACAGCTTCAGCCTAGGATGCAGCCAACCGGGACCCAGCAGAGGCAGGTGGTGGGAAGGACCAGAGTGACAAGGAGGGCACAAAGGAGGACGCTGGTGCCCCCTGCTGCCCAAGAAGGGGCCAAAAGGGAGCAGTCAGTGACCGCGCACACGCACACGCACACACACACCACAGACCTGCGCGAGCACACACGCACGGGCACACGTGGCGCACAGACACGTGGCAAAGACAGACCCACATGGCAGACGTGCACAGGCACGTGCAGACGCAGGCACACGGGCACACACTCACTGAGAAGAAAAGGAAATCAAAGTGGCAAAGTCACGACGTTTGAAACAGACTATCTACTGAAGCATCTGAAGCATCTGAAGCATCTACTTTCTTCTCAAGGAACCTGCGCGAGCCGAGCAGCCAGAACACAGGAGTCAGGCTGCACACGAGGGCCGAGGCCCTACCAGAAGCACCTGGTGAAGGGGAGCCCAGTGCCTGGGGCGGGGGGGCCAGTGTGAACACCTGCAGAGGCACGGGCAGGAAGTGCTGCGAGGCCCACGTGCCCCGACGTCCCTGTGTGACCCCGGCGCCGCTTGGGGGCAGTGGCACAGCCTCCTGGGGCAGGGCAGAGTGAGGACTAAGGCTTTCCTTGTGTGCGGGACACACAGGCCTATCTCCCAAGGGGACCTATGGTGGCCCACACCCAGCCAGCCATGTGCTCAGCCATGTGCAGACTCCCAGCTGTGCCAGGCCCTGGGGCACAGCTGAAACAGCCTCCGCCCTCCCACAGGCCCTCATTTGGCTTCTGGGAAGATGCATCTGCCTTGTAAAATTATCCGAAAAAAAAAGCTAGAGTTTGGTTTTTCTAACCTTCATCCATGCAGAAGAAGTTCCAGAAGAGTTCACTGTCCGTTCCACTCTGTCCGCCCAGACTCGGAGGTTCTCATAATCATCCTGGGTGACGGTGAAACTCACCTCCCCCACAGCCACAGACCCATCCGGTCTGGGACAGCCTGCATGTCACCTGCACCTTGCACGCCAGAGAGGTAAGGGAGCTGGCCCACATGCGTGCAGAGTCACAAGGGAGCTAGCACATGTACACGACAGAGACATAAGGGAGCAAGTGCGTGTGTGTGACAGAAGGGAGTAAGCACAGGTGTGTGACAGAGAGGTAAGGGAGCAAGCACACGTACACACAGAGATGTAAGGGAGCTGTGCACGTGCATGACAGACATAAGGGAGTGGCGCACGTGCACGCAGAGAGGTAAGGGAGCAAGTGCGTGTGTGTGACAGAAATAAGGGAGTTAGCACACGTGCGTGACAGGTAAGGGAGTGAGCACACGTGCACGCAGAGACGTAAGGGAGCGAGTGCACGTGCACACGAGACGTAACGGAGCAAGCGCACGTGCACGCGGAGACTTAAGGGAGCAAGTGCACGTGCATGACGCGTTAAGGAAGCACAGGTGCATGACAGAGACGTAATGGAGCGAGCGCACGTGCGCTCAGTCTGGTCGGAAGGGGAGTTTGCCTGTTGAAGTTACCCTGACCTGCTGCCAGTTCCCTAGAAGCTACCGCCCGCACATGGTCGCTGCTTTGGTCCCGGGGGGAACTGAACACTGCCGCTCGCCAGCCATCTCGCGCAGAACAGAAGCTACAGAGGGAGGCCTTCTCAAATGCAGTTTCAAAGATGACTTGAGTTGGGTTCTTGGGTGGCTGAGCACCGGACTCTCGGTTTTGGCTTAGGTCATGACGTCAGGGTCATGGGACGGAGCCCCACATCGGGCTCTGTGCTCAGCAGAGTCTGTTTTTCCTTCCCCCTTTGCCCCTCCACAGCCCTGCACGCGATCTCTTGCTCTCTCTCAAATAAATAAATAAATATTTTCTAAAAATGGGTTGTAAGTTAGCCCAATTCTCCATATTTATTTACAAGGCCCTTGTGACGTCCCAGAGCATGTGCGTGCGTGTGTGTGTGTAGGCACAAGACCTGAATCAGAGTGCAGACTTCCACCAAGTTCTGGGGGGTTTTTTGCATGCTGCGATATACGGATATAAGTTAGACACAGTTGTTCACAACGAACATGAATTCCAAGATTTCTCAAGAAGAGGAGAGCAAAGTGGATTCCACATCTCAGCATGGTGCTGAAGCCCACTTCTCCACAGTTCCCTCCTCCTGTCCCCCAATAAGATCCACAGAGCAGATGTCAGGACACGGGAAGGGGGACACGGAGAACAGCCTTAACTGAAGACAATTCCCTGCTAGACGTAAGTCCCCCCGAGAGGTTGCAGGAGGTTGGCGTTGGGACCTGCTCCGCCTCTACCCATCAACCCTCCTTCCCACTTACTGCCCCTGGCAGCCCCCTCCATCGGGGGCACGACTCAGGGTGTGAAACCCACGGCTCTCGATTAAAGGTGACCACTGTCTAAAACACCAGGCACATCAGCGGAAGCAGTAAGCATGGGCCGCCGCAGAGCAGGGACATGCACGTGAGCTGCAGCAGGGCAGCAGAGGACGGGTGTGTCTGCGCAATGCTCGCAAACAAGCCAGAAGACCACGACAGGGAGAGCGTGCTAACACCGCCACGCGGCCCTCAACCAGCCTGGGCACTAAGAGGTGGAAAGCACAACTGGACATAAACACGCTGGAAGATAAAGGGCAAAGTGCACTTCTGGGCACACACAAAGATCTGCTGTCACAACGGTGACGCTTTAGCCCCCACTGTGACAACATCTGCGATGCTCTGGGTGTAACCCACACGTAGCGCACTGCACGGCAGAAGCCTCACCATTAATGGGGGCTCAGGGCAGAGCAGGCCCAAGTGTCCACGCGCAAACGTGTGCAGTCACTCCACTTCTGAGTGTACGAAGTCCACACGGTGAACGCAAGTCCTTACTCCAAGCCTCTAGAAATGTCTGGACTGGATCAGTCTGGGATCAGTCTGGTTCCCTAATCCTGGGAACGTGACTCGCACAGAGCCGGTGTGGCACAGACGTGAATGGTGAGGGGCCGAGGGGGCCGAGGGGTAGGAGCCGCGTGAGGAGGCAGCTGGGCAGCTCCCCCCTGATGAGGGAAGGCGGATGCACGCCCTGCGCGTGGACAGCCCCGGGCCAAGAGCAAGGTGGCCCAGCCTGTGTCTGGCTCCTGCTGGCAGCAGGTGAGGGAGAAGGACCCGAGGGAGGCCACAGGAAGCACCAAGGAATTCACACTCGAGAGCTTGGAGGCACTCAGCCTGCCCAGCAGACAGCGGCTGCTAAAGTTCAGAGACTCTGCTGTCAGGACAACGCTCCAGAGGAAGGGGCTCAGGGGGGCGCCCGACATCTGCTAAACTGTCAGGAGGATCGACAGGCACAGGACTGAAGCGTCTGGCCGGGAGGCTGGAGGGTCAGCCAGAGGATGGACGCAGAGGGTGAGGGCCTTCTGCCTCCCCAGCAGGGCCCAAGGCAGACGGGACCACCTCATGAAGACCTAGGGGTATGGCTTTGTCTGTGGACGGCGGACCCCGCTTCACAAGGCCCTGCCAGCCTGGACCAGACACGGGGCTACACGACCCACATGTGCCTGCAGGCTGGCGGCGGTCCCCGGCCACACCTGCCCACTGTTCCAGGGAGGACAGAGGAGGGCTGAGTGCAGGGCTAAGAGCCCGCAGGGCAGACACAGGTCTGGGGCACCAGGCCAAAGCCCACTCCAGGCCCTCCAGCCACACCTGCCTTTACGACTGGCCACAGCTCCTTGGACCTCCCATCCCCCCTGCCTGAATGTATGTCCCAGCTGTTAGCCATACCTGTCCCGGCCCTGTGTGACCGGCAGGCGCTTCATGGCCTTCCTGGGTCAGCAGACGGAGAGGACCCGACACCAGATTCTACCCGGAAGCCAGATGCACACCTGGAGCTGAGCAAGGCTAGTGCCGACGTGGCCGGGCACCTGGAGATGACAGCGTGCTCAGATGAGGCTCAGGGCCCCGGGGAAGCAGGCGCTGCTCACGCACACCAGGGGCCCATGATGGCCACCTCTGGCGTGACACCTTTTTGCAATCCGCTCCTGTGAGTGTGCGGGCAAGACCCACCCATGGCCTGCTTCTAGCGGACAGGGTACAGGGAAGGTGGTGGGATATCACTCCTGCGATTCCGCTGTGCTCTACGGCAACGCTAAAGGTACGTGGGAGGTAAAATGAAGGTCAGTGATGTTAAGTTAATCAAAAGGGAAATTGGTCAAAAAAAGTTTAAAAGTCACTTTTCCAGAAGAGGACCGCCTCTACTTTCAAGGTCCCATGCCCCGGGGCGGAGGCAGAAGTCGCAGCAACACCAGGGTGGTGGGGAGACAGTGCCCACAGGCAGGTGCAGGGACAGCTGGCCTTACACAGAACGGCACTGGGCTTCCAAAGGGAGGAGACACAAAACCACACAGAGCAAGAGTGCCGGGACGTGGGGGCCAGTGTCTAAGTATCAAGTCTGTTACATCCCAAATGGCCAGGGAAGATTTCGGGTGACAGCACCGCCCCATCACAGTTGGCTGGACGTAATGACCTTGATCTGAGGCAAGGCACAAGGAAGAAAGACACAGCAGCCTCTGCCGGAGAAGCCCCCCGACACACGGCTGACGGGGGAGAAGGGAAAGCCCGAGCGGGCTGCCGGGGAGGCTGTTCTCAGCGGTGGCAGAGAGCCAGTCGAAACCACAAATAGATAAAGAACATAGGGGGCTCAGGGGCAAAAGAACCTTCAGAAAGCAACTTTATTCCCCCAAAGACAAGAAGTGTTAAAAACACAAAAGTAGGGGTGCCTGGGTGGCTCAGTGGGTTAAGCATCTGCGTCGGCTCAGGTCACGATCTTGGGGTCCCGGCATCGAGTCCCACACCAGGCTCCCTGCTCAGCGAGGTGTCTGCTTCTCCCTCTGCCTCTGCCCCTCCCCCCTGCTCATTTGCACTTTCTCTCTCAAATAAATAAATAAAACCTAAAAAAAAATAAAAAAACAAACCCACAAAGGTCTACGTGAACTTAAATAGAAAGACCCCTACGGAGAACCTCCGGGGAGCAGAGGGTCCCAGTGCAGGTTCCTAGACATGGCGTGCCCAGGGCCCCAGGCTGGCTGCAGCCGAGGACAGCCGCACACGCCAGCATCCTGAGGCTGGGCCAAGAAGGGGGAGGACACGGAATGCGCGGCCCGTGTGCACCGGCTGCCGAATGCCCATTAGCCAGCCGGCCGCGGACACGGGCGGAAACGCCGTAGCGACTACACAGCACAAAACAGACTGAACTCGCTGACAGAGAACGCCGGACCGTGGGGATCTCCGCAGAGCCAGAACGGGAACACCAGCGGCGGGCAACGGAGGAGACAGGAGCACGGAGGAAGATGCGCGGCCGGCTGGGCCCAGACACCTGGGCTGGCACAGACGTCAAAGGCCCCAAAGACTGCAGAGCCAAAGAGCACACAGGGCAGACGCTTACTAGGGGCACGGATCCCCCCACGCACACACACATGCATACATGCTTGCACGCACACACACACATGCACACAACTGGCTACCCTCCCAAGGGGCACAGTGAACTAATGCAGGACCCCTGTGTCTCTCAGCGGAGACCCTCCAGCACATCAGCCCCCTGCCCTAGGAGGTCTCCGTGCCTGGAGCAACCGCAACTCCAGCCTCCGGTCTCAGACCGCGGGTCACGGACTGCAGCAAGTGTCCCTGTGCAGTATCGCAGCTTCTCTGTGGGTGCAGCGCCTCTGTCCACCCTCAGCCCCTCTAAGTCGCGCACTGATCCATCAGCAACGTAAGACCCGTCCTGCAGGTGCGTGGCGACACCTGCGAGTACTCACGTTTATTGTAGCACGTGGCCAGCACGCCTCTGTCGGCAGGACTGGTGCTAATGTGCCAGATCTCACCCACTTGATGGAGGAGGACATTTTTATTTATAATGTTATTCTCGTCATCGAAGTCTATGATGTGGATCTACAAACACAGTAACAGAGCACATCAGGACTTGACTTCCCACGTACCTTAATTAAACACAATGATCACAAAGAATAATCAAAAGCATCTTTAACATTTTTACTTAACTTACTGTTACCACACCAAGAGCATAGACTTCTGTGAGCTCACCTCCCTGGGTTCTTCTCAAAAGACAGGTCTGAAATCCCCGTGGAGTATTTTTAACCTTGCAAGCCACGTAGCCCAGCCCCCAACATACCCGGTGCTAAAGAAACAAGACAGCAAAAGCTCCGTCCCCAGGCGGCTTGGTCAGGCCAGGGCTGTCACTAGGTCTGGGGGTGTCAAAGGTTGTGCAAACGAGCCTAGAGCCTCTGAGAGCTGCCCGTGGCTATGGGGCACATGGAGCCGCCACCCAGCCAGAATCAGGGCACCCACACAGTGCTCACACCAAACAAGGCCTAACTCAGTCCACGCACCAGCAGTGATGGAGATGGGAAGGGGCGAGAAAGCGTCACACATGCACACATCAAAACATCTTTCCAAAAAGGAGTCCGACGGCTGCCAATGCTCACAATCGCACCATATATAAACATAAGAGTATCATATTTTAGCCACGCAAGGTTAAGTATGCTCCCTCAGTGATTTTCTGGACAATTTTTACAGGAATAAAATGATTTTCACATTCACACTTATCAGTATCCAAGTCAATGAGAAAAATAAAACATTTGTTTTAAAAGTGAATTTATACTAAGAAATTATTCATGGACCTTCATGAAGATCTACGTCCGGAAACGTTCACGGCGGCACTGATTATCGCGATGAGAAATCAGAAGTCAGCTTGACGTCTGGCAGTGGGGAATTGCTCAAATAAATTGTGGTATTTGACTGTAACGTAATACTACAAGCCATTCCATACGCTATAAAGGACCGTTTAGTGCCGGAGAAGAGGGTCCGTAGCATATATTTAAGGGGAGAGGCATGAGCAGAGCCGTGTGAGGGCTGCGGGCGGTGTCTGCACACAAAGCAAGGTTGCACGAGCCCGGGGAGAGCCAGGAGGTACGCGGTCACCCGCGGACAGCGGGACCGCCGCAGGTTCTTCCTTCACTTCTCTGGGGCTTGTCTGTAGTTTCCACATTTCGTGTGTGATTAATATGCATCACTTTGCGATCGGAACATTAAATGCTGTTTTAAAAAATGTTTCCACGACATCCAAAAGCCTCCACACTCCACACTCGGTTCCGAGAGCCTGGTTCTAGTCTTCACGGCTTCCTCTTCCGCCTGGCTTGGACGGCAAAATAACCTCCGGCCCCGACAAAGGGTAGCTCTGGACCCAGAACGCAAATCCCACGCTGACACCGCGAGCCCGTGTGGCCCCGCGCCTCAGTTTCCCACATGCGCACTGAAGATGAAAGATCACCAGAAACCGAGGGCAGGCGTGCCCGGCTCACCGCGGTGCACACGCGTGCCTTCCTCCCTCTCCTCTGGGAGGAGAGATGAAAAATCACTGCTGCTACTTTTACCTTTAAAACTGCTTTCAGGGCACCTGGCTGGCCCAGTGGGTTAAGCGTCTGCCTTCGGCTCAAGGTCGTGATGACGGGGCTCTGGGATGGAGCCTGAAGTCAGGCTCTGCAGGTCTGCTTCTCCCCTCCCCGCCTCCACCACGTGCACGCTCGCTCTCTCCCGACCTCTCCCTCTCTCTCCAATAAACAAAATCTTTTATAAATAAATAAGTAATAAAAATTACTTTCAGCAAGTTTTTCCTGCCACGCAGCCCACTGCAGTTTCCACACTGGGTTCAAAGGTACAAATCACGTTATCTGAGAACTGTCTCCTCCCCACACATGAGGGAGTTTAACCTGTAGACACCTTCTCCCTCTGGGGACATGTTACACATTAAAAAGCTACTAACAATTACTAAGTAACGAAGTGATTCCTGAGAGAAGTATCTGGCGGACTGAAGTTAAACACACACGTGTCCTAAGACCCAGGAGCCCACTGCTGGGCCTACACCCAAGTGACACCGAGACAAAAGACGTGCACAGCACAGCTCACAGCAGCTTCGCCGGTGATCACCAACAACGGGGCACAGCCCAGGGGCCCAGCTACAGCACAACGGGGAGGTAAACTGTGGTGTACTGGAACACGGGCTGAGGGGCTATAGGTGACGGGGCAGTCCCGTGGCCCTGGCATGGGGCTGGGGGTGTGCACAAGTGTGTAAGATACACTGGCTGTTCACTTCAGACACACAGGATGTGTGTACATCGTGCCTCACACGGAAGTCCACCAGACTGAGTATAAGAACAAAACTAAAAAGCAAAAAAAAAATCATTCTTTATTGTATCTAGTGACTTAAACTTTCAAAAATAAGAATTCTGGGGGCACCTGGGTGGCTCAGTGGGTTAAAGCCTCTGCCTTCGGCTTGGGTCATGGTCCCAGGGTCCTGGGATCGAGCCCCCCATCGGGTTCTCTGCTCAGCGGGGAGCCTGCTCCCCCCCCTCTCTGCCTGCCTCTCTGCCTACTTGTGATCTCTCTCTGTCAAATAAATAGGTAAAATCTTTAAAAAAAAATTAAATAAGAATTCTGCGATGCCGATGAATAGTGACAATCCGCACGGGGAAGGCTACAGTAAAATCAGTAAATGTTGGACATCTGAATCATTCTTTCAAAAGATTTATTATGATACATAAATAGGAGCTATATAAATGTTGAAATTGAAATAATTGGATTTCCTAAAACCTGTCCCAGAAAATAAATGAACAACAAAAAATGACGGAGTACTAAACAGTTCTAAAAGTCATGGAACACATGGGGTGCCCAGGTGACTCAATGGGTTAAGTGCCTGACTCTTGGTTTCAGCTCAGGTCACGAGCTCAGGTCCCGGGATCCAGCCCCACATTTGACTCCACGCTCCACAGGGAATCTGCTTCTCCTTCTCCCTCTGCCCCCCTACCCTGCACATACCCATACACATGCTCTCTCTCTCAAATAAATAAAATATTTTTTAAAAATCATGATAAAGAACAATTATAAACACAAAAGTTTTATGAAAGCATAAATCTCACAAGGAGAATATAAAGTGGCGTGCAATTATATAAAAGTCATGTGTGAACACAGACTACAGGGCAATATACAAAATTGGGAATAATTTTTGTGTTGTTAGGGCAAAGAGGAAATTTTTTTCTTTCTTCTTTATTATTTGACATATTTCCTACTTATCTGGAAATCCGTTAAGACCGAAAAAAATGAGTGAAGGCACTTATATGTACTATTTTCCTGTTCCCTAATCTATCCCTCTGCAATGCACCCAAATGCCAGGAGGCCCACAGGCTGACACACCAGAGCCCCGGCATCAGAATTCTGGTTTGCTGGCTCAGTCGGCCCACCCTGAAGAAAGCCCACCGTCGCCGGCACTGACTCACAGCACCCTGCACGCTGACCCCTTCCCCTGGCCCAGGGCCTGTGGCTGCCGGGGTCGCCTGCCCAGCCCCTCCCCCACTCCAGGTCACTCCCATCTGGGGAGGCCTTTCTTCTCGCCACCTCGCCAGGATGCCCTTTTCTCCCCTGTGAGGACACAAAGCCCATGCTGTCCACATGCTGTCCAGGCCTTGGAGTCTGATCCAAAGTTCCTCTAGGCTCCTTTCTGCACTTCTGGGCACAGGGACACAGAGGGAAGGAGGGACATGTCTAAGACCTCCCCCCTCCCATCAAGTCCATCTCTCCTAATCTGACACGCTCTGGTACTACTACGGCCCTTAACCTTCATCTTCAAACTTGACAGTCCTGAGATTTTCCCACACATCCTCACTTACAGTGGGTTCCTAGACAGGCCAACAGGATACGTCTTCGTGAGATGTTTTCATCTAGCTATGTTCAGAAAGAACGATAAGACATCACCACCATAAACAGAGATCAGAGTAATACTGGCTAGCACGAAAGACAGGCCAGGCACGATGCTATCTGACACACATTATCTCCATTAATCCTTAAAAGAGCCGTGGGTAATCATTAGCCACAATCTACAGGTGAGAAACACAGGCTTCGAGAGTTGGAGCTGACGTAGGGTGTCTCCTGCGGTTAGAAGCAGGACTCCAGAGCATGTGTTCTGAACCCCCAAGCCATCCAGTGCACAGAGAGACCCCCCGCAGTCCGCACGGCAGCAAGTGAGCAAAAATCAGTCCCTGCCGCCAGAGAGGGAGGCCATGTCTCCAGCTGCCTGTTCTCGGGGCACCACCGGCTCCCCGGCTTACACTGGGAGTGCAAGAAAATATTCTGTGCAAGACATCTCTGCAGTTACAGGGAAGTTCTGACAACAATGCGAGGAAAACACCACCGTGTGTGCACACGATTACAGGGATGCAAAGGAAGGAGCAATTAATATTGGTTAAGAGTCGGGCAGACGCGCCATCTCCACACCATAGCTGAGTTCCTAAGATGCTTTCACAGCTTATAATGAAGATGAGATTTCTACATTATGAATTACCATTATTACCGTTATATAGTCTTTTCAAGTTGGATTTACTAGCGCTGGGCGAAGGGCACAGATGACCTATAAAAAGTGAGGAGTAAGAGTCATAAAGTTCATTAGGAAGCCGGTAACGATGTTGACGCTCCCTCATCTTCCTGAGGAATGGGGGCTTCGAGAAAGGTGTCCCTTACCACAGACCCTGACTCCGCCATGGCCCGGGGCCAGATCTGAGTCTGACTCCAGGCCACTGCACTGTCTCTCCATCTCATCTCTCCCACTGAACTGAAGATAAACAAACTCTTACAAATTAAAAAGAAAAAAAGAAAGAAAAAATGTAAAAATATGGATAAAATTAGAAATAAAAAATGAAAAGCTCCCTTCCTCGGGAACGTTCAGGTTCCGGTGGCTTGGCCATGGGCACGTCTTCCTGCTGGGGCCCGTGAGCCAGCAGGATGAAAGGTCTGGCCCGTCCACCACGGCAGACCTCGCACCACACTGTCCACCACGAGACGTGAACAGGCCCCCCGGGCAGTTCCTTCCGAAGAACACAGCGCAGCGGGGGCTAGACCTGGAGAAGGCGTCCTCCCATGGCCTCACACCTCCAGCGTTCTCTCCTCCTGGCTCAAGGCAGGACCAGAAAGCGCCACTTCAGCGTCAGTCCACTTTGCTTCAGGGGGATACACAGGGTGCACCGTGATCCGGGACCAGGGGACTTGCGCCCAGTTTTGATTCTGCCACTTCCCGGCCGGCAGACCCTGTGCTGATCACTCACTCTCTGGGCTCTCGCTTCAGCATAAGTCTACTTAGGAAAATGGATCCCTAGGATTTCTTCACTAGACTTGAAACACACTGTGATCGTTCAGCTAAGACTTAAAACGATAAGTTCCTATCAAACACGCTACGTGTTTCCCGGTGCTCACTGTGCCCATCAGCTCTCACTTACCTGTGTATTAATACTCCTTCCCGACGCAAATAAGCCCCAGTGTATGGACATCTTTTGTCCATGAAGCCAAACTATACGTGGGAGCCACCAGAAAGAAAGAAAAGAAAAAGACCCACATTCCACACCATCCTTGCGCCCAGTGGGGGCACTTCTTGGACAAGCAGCACCCTCGTCCCCGTGGGCTACTGTAACGAACAGCACAGGCGGGGTCTACACACTGGGGCATGCAGTGCTCACACCCCTGGAGGCGGGAAGGCCGAGCTCAGGGTGCCACAGCGTGCTCGCGTCTGGGGGAAGCCATCCTCCGGGGTCCAAGGACCACCCTCTCCCCGTGTCCTCACGTGGCAGAGGAGTAAGGACACTACGGGTCCACCCCATTCACGATGGCTCCACTGCCATGACCTAAGTAACTTCCAGGGGCCCTACCCTCTCCTACCATCACCGGAGGCTGGCTTCCAACCTCTGAACCCGAGGGAGACCAAAACCCAGAGCCAGCAAGTGGGCAGGACGAAGGTCCTTCGCACGGGCTGGCCCAGGGCTCGGGAGAAAGCTGGATCCTAAACGGGTCACTGGAAAACCCTCAGCGGTCTCTATCATCCCATTTCTAGACAGAAGCCCAACAATTGAAAAGCTATAAAGTAGAACTCTGTTTTAAAAAAAATTCTGAGGGGCACCTGGGTGGCTCAGTGGGTAAAGCCTCTGCTTTACCTTCAGCTCGGGTCATGATCTCAGGGTCCTGAGATCAAGCCCCGAATCGGGCTCCCTGTTCAGCGAGGAGCCTGTTTCCCCCTCTCTCTCCGCCTGCCTCTCTGCCTACTTGTGATCCCTCTCTTTGTGTGTCAAATAAATAAATAAAATCTTTTTAAAAATAGTAAAAAAAAAAAATTAAAAAAGAAATTCTGAGGTATAATCAATACAGGGAAAAGGGGGTGGGGGGCAGCAGAAGGAGCGGTGAGGGAGGAAAGGGGGTTCCGTTCCAGGTCAGGGCAGGGCAGGGGGCGCTGAGTCTCGATGTCTAACAAAAGCCTGGGTGTTTCTCGGGGTAGCCGGGGTCACCGAGGACAGAGCTCGCAGGCAGACACGGCTGAGGAACGAAGCTGACCGTTATCAAAGCACAAATACAGAAAAATGGAGTTTACAAATTAAAAACAAAAGTTAAACAGTAAAAGATCAATCCAGGGGAAGAAGCCACTGTGTGTCACCCCTTCAGGGATCCGCCTTCTCACTGACCGTGCGGGGAGAGGACGAGTCTGCATCCTCGGCCACGCAGGCTCTTCCCCCAACTGCAGCAGAAGCGGGAAGTTAGCGACAGGCAAAGGAAATCTTGGGGAAAAGCCCCATGCAGAAGCGAGGACACCCCTTCAACCTGGAGCCCCTTGTTTGGAGTCTCTGCCTAAAGCCCCCACCGGACAGCCAGCGAGCACACAGCCTCTGCGGAAAGCAGCCCACCGTCCCCACCCCGTGACGGAGGACCAGCAAGTGAAGGACCCCACACGAGGACCAGCAAGTGAAGGACCCCACACACCCATCCGGCTCCCAGCGCGGAGCCGCGTGCAAACTAAGGGCAGAAACTAGAGCAGTTCATCTGACAGAGAAAACAGGCCAGCGACTGTGACAGCTTCAAAAATTTCCAGAAAATAGCCCAGCTGAATTAATTCGGACTGGTTCAGGGACTGGCACTTTCTAGGGAATTAATGACTGCCCAGGAGCTGATGGCCCGAGGCGAAGCCGGGGGCACTAACCCTCACCAGCCAGCAGGGCCAGGGCCCCCCACCTGGGCGGGGCTGCCTGATCTGGGGGCGGCTCCCAGCACTAGCACCCTGGGCGTGGGTGTCTGCCGGGAAGCCTGCAGGATGCCTTCAGGCCACGAACCCCGCCACCCCGTGCTGCAGGGGGAAGCAGGAGGGGGAGGGGAGGGAGAGCAGCTGCACTCCTGCCATATTACAGCTCACCCACCTGCAAAAAACCCCAGAACTGCTCAGGACCAATCCCCTGCCTGCTTAGAAATGGGGTCAATGATCCCCATCCACCGAGGTCGCAGGTGTGGGAACGGCCCCCACCCGGCCCTGAGCGGCACCCAGCTTCCCCATCCGGCAGATGCATGTCTCTCTGACCCGCAGTCAGTGGGCAGCCTCTGGGGCACAGGACCCCCCTTCCCCGCCTGTCCCAGCACCCGGGAGGTGGTGCTGGGGAGGGCACAGGCGAGCAGGTGCCACGGGGACAGCTGCCAGCCCCCTACACAGGCCTGCTGCACAACGTGGAGGCACAAAGCCAGGAATCGTCATCCTCACAGCCGCTCAAAGACCCCGGGGCCCGGGTCAGCCTCACTGTCAGCAAACAAGCAGGGAGGGCCTCCAGGAGGAGGGCTGGGGGGACCAGTTTTCTTCCCTTACAAATGCGCTCCAGAACCCTGTTCTGATGGGAACAGCGGTGGGCAGGGCACCTGGGTGGGCAGGTGGGTGAAGCATCTGACTTTCGGTTTGGGCTCAGGTCATGATCTCGGGGTCGGGGCATCGAGCCCCGCGATGGGCTCCATATTCAGTGGGGAATCTACTGGAGATTCTCTCTCTCCCTTGGCCCCTCACCCCTGATGCGGGCTCGCTCTCTCTCAAATAAATAAATCTTTAAAAATAATAGTAATAATATCAGTGGGAAACAGAGGAACAAGCATACTGCACCTGGAGGGCAGCAGAAGGGCAAATGGTGGGCAGGGAGTCAAGCCTATCACACAGGAGAGAAACGCACATTGCACGGACGTGTGAGCTTGGCCTGTGTGAGGGGAACACACTGGCTGGGCGTGCAGGGGCATGAGCTCAGGGTCCAGCCCTCCCTGCTCTCGCGGCTCCCCAGCCACCCCCCAGGAACGAGACCCCCAGGCCGCGGGCCAGCACCACAGCCCACCCTCCAGGCCCGCCAGCCTGGACTCCGAGGCTGGCCCGCGGCGCACGTCTGTTGCACCTCCTGGAGTCTGTCCCACCGCCTCACCGAGCGTGCAGCTGAGAGCACAAGCCCATCTGCTCACCCTGACGCAGCTCACACACCAGGCCGCGGGAGGCACCGCAGGGTCCCCCCAACACAGCGTCCACGGTGTGGACCGAGGGAGTGCACGCACGCACGCACTTCCCGCGATGTCACCCACCTTTCCCAGAGATGGAGGGAAGCACCAGCCCGGCCGGCATGTGCTTTTGAAAGGTGGCTAGAGGCGAAGCGTGGGAAGAGCAGCCTCTCGGACGCACCCCCCACCCTGATTCAGCATGGCTGTGGCCTTCCCCAGCGCTGCGATGAGAACGTTCTGAAAGGAAGGCGACAGCAGGTGGCACTGGGTCTGGGAAGCACAGCACCGAAGCAGCCGTCATGTGTCGGACATTCAGGAAAGCTCCCCAAACAGCTCCATCCTTGATGCCATAAAATGTAAGTTAAACACATACCTTCTCTGGGCCCTATAGAGTCGGGCTTCTGGAAAGCTGGGCTTCTAAGACTGATTCTTAAGGACAAAAGTCATTCATTTCACCAGGTCCAAGGACTGAAGGCTGTTTTTGGGAAACCAGGACTGTCTGTGTTGCGAAACCACACCGACAAAATGGGACACACAGAGCTACAAATGGCGTCACGGGACGCTGACCTCACAACCCCGGACCACAGCGCCCTGCACAGTGCTCCCCGCCAGGCCGCCCGCAGCCTGCAGAGACCTCGCGCCAGCACGTCAGGTCAGCCAGGGCTGTTCCTCTCTCGGGGTCACCACCAAGTGCGACTTGTGGGTGCCCTCGTTGCCTCATCTGGCCTTTAACTCACTGAGCACCCGTCACGCATGATGACATGATAGTAATTTCCTTCCTAACCTCAGAAAGCTAAAAACTGATCCCTTCACCCAAAAGGTCCGCAGGACGGCCTCAGGGCCGAGCAGGAGAGAAAGCAGGTGGGCGAGGTAAGGAGCGCCGACGTCTGGAGACAGGGCCCCCGGGGTTCTCTGCCGCCCACCCTGTGCCCAATTTCCAGCTGAGCCACGGGACAGAAGCCACAAGTGCGAATTCAGAGCCCACCCAGCCCCTTCCCTGGTGGCCACACCTGCACCAGCAGCAGCTCGGAGCTGGCACCCTGCACGCCAGGCCCCTCCTCCCCGCGAGAGCCCCCTGGAAACCATCTTCCTAAGCAAGTCATTCTTCCTGACATTCTGCCAGAAGGAACGTGACACACACGTTCAGAAAAGGGAAAATTAGGAAAATGATCTACCTCACAAATGCTCACCTCACCCAAAGGTTACTGTGGCTCGAATTTTGAGGCCGTTTGACCCGTTTTCTCCTAGTTCTGCACCATGTGTAAGATTGCATTTGCACTCGATCCACCACTCTTCTGAGGCATAGCTGACATGACATTCTATGGGCCCCATGGAGACACCTAACGAGTCAACATTGGTAGCCACTGAGAAATGGTCTTTTTTGACACTACTGTGATCACACAATAGATAAAATTTTAACATTTCACTGAATCACCAAATGATTCTGAAATTATGCCATTAATGAGTTTATAACTTAATGAGTGCAGTCCATGATGACCACTCCACCACAAGGAGCCAGGTTCAACGGGGTCTCATCCTGTAAATCTGCCACCATAGACAGCAGCTCCCTTCAACCTGATTCCCGCACATTTTGATGGCTGCTAAGTGTTTCACAATTACGTGTAACATTACAAAAATATTCCTTGTATATAAAGGTTTTCCTATTGTAAGGGCCTACTTACCCAGAGGGAGCCATTTTGTTGTTTATGCAGTAAACTTAGATTGACCCTACCCCTCCCAGAGGAACTTACTTAAAAACAAGTCCGGGAAACCAGTCCCAGGTAGCAAAGCCCAGATACAAGGGCAGGTCAGGCCAGCTGGAGACATCCAGTCAGTGGGGCGCGCAGACTGTCCCCCTCGCTACCAAGGAGAGTGGGCCCCGCCTTCTGGGCGCCAATTCTGACCAAGGTGATGGGTAGGTCAAATGTGTAGTATGGGGTGAATTGTAGTTCAACTGGCCGCCCGCGTGGGACCCAGCATGACTGTGCAGCTTTCTCTGTGTGTTGCAATCTCATTGGCCACCTGGGCGTAGCCAGGCTCAACCACATGGCCTTTGCTCTATAAAAGTTAGTCTGTGAGGCTGAGAGGGGTCGCCTCTTTGTAGGAGACGCCCCGACCGGTCGGTTTGATTCTCGATGCTTGGTGCGAAATAAAGCTTTGCTTGATCTTCGCTTTGTATTACTTTCGCTCCTTTGATCACGGACCCATTATTGGGGGACCTATCATTGGGGGCTCGTCCGGGATCAAACGAAGAGAACTGAGACAGCATCAGAATTTCTGGGAAAAGCCTCCGGAGGTAAGATCTCGGGATCCTGTCTGTCTGGTTGTGGAGCTCCAGGGTATACCCCACCGGGGAGAAGCTGGACGCAGCCACAGTCCCCAGGGCTGGAGTGGATGTGGGGACGCCCCATCCCTCCACTGGTAGATCGTCAGGGCGTCCGAGTCCCCCTGGGCGGTCACGTGGCTCGAGTCCCCCTAGGTGCTCAGGAGATCAAGAAAGTCCCCATCGGTGGCAGGTTCTGGGTAAGGACCCCAGGGCCTGCAGTTGCCTTTCTCTTGTCCTTTTGTTGTCTGTTGTGTTGTCTGTTGTGTTTGCAGAGGACCGAGAAAGTCCCCACCAGCAGCAGGCTCCGGATGAGGGTCGCTGGGCTGCAGTTGTCTTTGTCTTGTCTTTTTGTTGTCTGTTGTGTTGTTTATTGTGTTTGGAGAAATGGGGCAAGCGGGGAGTAAGGGACCTTTGACACCCTTAAGTCTTGTTCTCCAGCATTTCAAGGATTTTCAAGGTAAAGCCACCCAGTCGGGTGACAAGGTTTACTCGGAAAAACTAAAAACACTCTGCCAATTAGAGTGCCCCATTTTCTCCACAGGGTGGCCGCTGGAAGGAAGGCCTTGGCTCAGGTCTACTCTACCCAGAGTAAGGTCTTCGATCTCCACCGAGACCAAATACTGTACATCATGGTCTGGCGATATCTGATAGAGGAGCCACCGGCATGGCTCAAGTCTCACCTTCCCCCTACTAATGAAACCATCTCTCTCCCTCTAAGGCAGGTTAGATCACCAAAACCAGAACAGAGAGATGAGGCGGAAACAAGGAAGAAGACCGTCCTACCCCCATCAGATGTGAAGGATGTGGAATTCCCCCCCCCCCCCGCCCAATCTGTCTCCTAAACCTGACTCTTGGTCCCGAGATGCCCTTACTTGTCCACCTCATATGCAGTCAGGGTCCACCTTTGGGACCACCAAGCAGAAAGACCGCCCTGATCCTTCACCTTTCCTCTATCCCCCTCTGCCTCCATCTCTCTCACTGGTTCCACTGGCGCCGATGCTGCCTCTCCGTGAGGTTGCTCTACCGGACGGGAGAGGGCGTCCCCACCTAACCTATATCCCTTTCTCCTCTTCTGACATCTATAACTGGAAGACCCAACACAAATCCTTTTCTGTCCACCCTCAGGATTTAATTAGTCTCTTGGAGACTGTCTTTCTTACCCACCAGCCCACCTGGGTGGATATTCAACAGCTCCTTATGGCTCTCTTTAACTCAGAAGAGAGGGATCACATCATGTGAGAAACCCATAAGGTGATAAGCGAGAGACTTGGCAGGGACCTCTATCCCCAGCGAATGGAGGACTACTGCCCAAGGGAACCCCCTGACTGGGAGCCAAATTCCAATGAAAGTAAGGAGACCCTACGCTTCTGCCGCCAGGCTCTACTGGGAGGCCTCTGTGCAGCTGTAAGGAGACCCATAAAAAGATCTAAAGTTAGTGTGGTGACTCAAGGTAAGAATGAGTCTCCGGGAGCTTTCCTAGAAAGACTTACTGAAGCCTATAAAATGTATAGCCCGATTGACCCGGAGGCACCTGAAAATCAGAGGGCAGTGAATCTTGCTTTTGCCAGTCAGTCAGCCCCAGATATAAGGAGGAAACTTCAGAAAATTGAAGGATTTGAAGGGAAGAATCTCACTGAGTTAGTGGGAATAGCAGAAAAGATGTTTAACAACAGGGATGCACAAGAGGATAAAAAACAGACAAAAGAACTGGTTAAGGTTTTGGCATTACATGAGGCAGGGAGGAGACAGGGGGAAAGAGGTCAATGGAAAGGGAAAAGGCAGGTAAGGGATGGTAAATGGAAGGAAAATCCTAAGCACAGAGAAGGCAGGCAGGAAGACTTAAGATTCAGATCAGTGCGCTTACTGTAAGGAAAAAGGACATTGGACCAGGGAGTGCCCCAAAAGGAAGACGCCAATGCTGGCCACCAGAGACTGAAGGGGCCATGCTTTGGAGCCCCTCCCCGAACCTCAGGTAAAAACTGAAGTGGAGGGGAAATCAATTGATTTTTTGGTGGACACAGGAGCCCAGTTTTCATCATTACTTAAACCTATGGGGAAACTATCTGGAGAGGAAGTCTGGGTACGAGAGGCGAATGGCACAGAAAGACATAAATGGACAAAGAAAGGACTTTAAATTTGGCCTCAGGAGTAGTCAAACATTGATTCTTGGTCCTCCCTAATGCCCCGTATAACCTGATGGGAAGAGATCTCCTCCACAAACTACGAGCTGGCATTCAGTTCTCGGAAGGAGACATGACTGTGACCTTGAGACAACCCACTGTGCAGATGTATGTGGCAGCAGTAGATGAATACCTTCTTTACGAGCTAGTCTCAGAACCAGAGGAGACAAGAGAAGAGAGCCTTCTCCAAACCCTACAGGTCTAGTTTCCCAAAGTCTAGGCAGAAGGGAAGGCCCCTGGCTTGGCCAAAGGACAGCCTTCAGTGGTAGTACAATTAAAAGCAACAGCCATAGCTGTTCACGTCCGGCAGTACTCCCTCCCCTGGGAAGCAAAGGAAGGGATCAGAAAACATACTAACCACCTCCGAGGAGATGGAATCCTAGTTCCTTGCAAGTCTCCATGGAACACCCCTTTGCTGCCCGTCAAAAAGGCCGAGACTTGGGAGTACCGACCCGCTCAGGACTTGCGGGAAGTTAATAAACGGGTTGAAGATATCCACCCAACGGGGCCTAACCCCTATACCCTCCTCTCCCTCCTGGGCACCAAAAGAACTGTCTATACCATCTTAGATCTCAAAGATGCATTTTTCTGCATATCTTTAGCAAGGGAGTCTCAGCCCCTCTTTGCTTTTGAGTGGTCCGACCCACAGGAAGGATTCCAAGACCAGCTCACCTGGACAAGACTTCCCCAAGGATTCAAGAATTCACCCACTATCTTTGACGACGCCCTACATGAGGATTTGCGTGAGTACAGAACCTCCAACCCGGGAGTCACTCTGTTACACTATGTTGATGACTTGCTGATAGCTGCTGAGGACTATGAGTCATGCTTGCGGGGGACAAGAGCTCTCTTATAGACTCTGCAGGAAAAAGGGTATTGGGTGTCAGCAAAGAAAACACAGCTCTGTCAGAGCCATACCACTTATCTAGGCTTTGATTTCCATGAGGGAGTGCGTTCACTGAGTCCAGGAAACAGGTGATCACCCGATACCCCCGCCCCACCACGTCCCGACAAGTGAGGGAGTTTCTTGGGACGGTGGGCTACTGTAGGCTGTGGATACCGCAGTTTGCAGAGATTGCCCGACCTATGAACTGGCAAAAGAGGGGCTCACTATGATAGAGTGGACAGCGGAGGCAGAAGGAGCATTTCGAGAATTACAAACAGCCTTACTGAGTGCCCCAGCATTGGCCATCCCAGATGTTACCAAGCCCTTCCACTTGTATGTGGATGAAAAAGCAGGAGTGGCCAAAGGAGTTTTGACTCAGACTCTGGGGCCTTGGCAAAGGCCAGTAGCCTATCTTAGCAAGAAACTAGATCCAGTAGCGGCTGGGTTCCCCCCGTGCCTCCGCATAATTGCTGCCACGGCCCTCCTGGTCAAGGACGCAAGTAAATTGACTTTGGGTCAAAATCTCATCTTGACCACCACCCACGCTATCGAGGGCCTTCTCCGGACTCCACCAGACCGATGGATGACGAATGCCTGAGTGGTGCTAAATCCAGCCACGCTGCTGCCAGAGGAGCTGGCTGACCACCCACACTACTTCGGGGAGGTCCTAACCCAAGTCACAGGAATAAGGCCAGACCTCAGAGACATTCCCCTCCCAGATGCAGAGATGACTCTGTTCACAGACGGGAGTAGCTACATGGTCGATGGAAAGAGGTATGCGGGGGCTGCGGTGGTTTCCCCTGAGCAGGAACTCTGGACGGCAGCCCTGCCACACGGAACCTCGGCGTGAAAAGCAGAGCTGATTGCACTCACCAAGGCACTGCAGATGGCCAGAGGTAAAACCACCAACATCTATACGGACAGCAGGTACACCTTTGCTACTCTCATAGTCATGGGGCTATTCGTAAAGAAAGGGGCCTATTAACAGCAGAAAGAAAAGGAATTAAAAACAGAGGAGAAATATTGGCTCTCCTCCAGGCTATTTGGGACCCAAAAGAGGTGGCTGTTATGCATTACCCAGGACACCAAAAGGGGACTGATCTGATTTCAAAAGGAAACCAATTAGCAGATCAAGCCGCAAAGCAAGCAGCCTGAGAAACAGTGCAAGAGCTGGATACACTCCCTGCTCCAGCCCTACCAGAAAAACCTACTATTCAGAGGAAGATTTAAAGTATTTACAAAAATGGGCTAAATTGTACTACGAAGGGGACTGGGCTAAGACTAAAACAGGAAAGTTAATTCTTCCTCGAGGTCTAGGTAAGAAATTAGTAGACCAGATACATCAGGGTACTCATTTGGGGACACGCAAACTCAAGGAGCTTATAGGCAAGCAGTTCCAGGTTTCTAAATTAGGGCGTATGGTTCAGGATGTAATTGATAGATGTGCTCAATGCCAGGCAGTTAATGTGGGAAGAACTAGAATGGGAAGAGGGAAAAGAGAAAGAGGTAAGGAACCAGGAATTTATTGGGAAATAGATTTTACAGAGATGAAACCTGGAAAATATGGGCACAAGTATATGTTAGTTTTTGTAGATACCTTTTCAGGCTGGGTAGAGGCTTTTTCCGCCAAACATGAGATGGCAGGAGTGGTAGCCAAAAACTATTAGAAGAGATAATTCCTAGGTTTGGGCTGCCTCTCGTGATGGGGTCAGACAACAGCCCTGCATTTGTGAGTTCAGTCTCACAGGCACTGGCCAAGGCCGTGGGCACTAACTGGAAACTACATTGTGCCTACCGGCCCCAGAGTTCCGGGCAAGTAGAGAGAATGAACCGGACTCTTAAAGAGACCTTGACAAAGCTAATTCTGGAGACTGGCGGTGGATGGGTGGATCTCCTTCCTTTCGCCCTCCTCAGGGTGCGATGTACACCCTACTTAAACAAGGTGACCCCATTTGAAATAATGTTCGGGAGACCCCCCCGATCTGTCCTCGGCTACAAGAGGTTGCTCTAGCAGAAATGACTGATCAGTCTGTACTCCAGTCACTGCAGGCATTACAGTCTGTCTTTAAAAAGCCCACACAGGGATCTGGACTGCCCACACTGAGACGGAGACGGAGGTGGAACCACATCCTTACCAACCCGGGGACTTGGTTTGGATACGTCGCCATCAAGTGGGAAACTTGGAGCCTCGCTGGAAGGGACTGTTTACTGTCATCCTGACCACCCCACGGCAGTAAAAGTAGAAGGCATCAGGGCCTGGGTTCACGCGGGTCGTGTCAAACGAGCCGAGGACGAGGACGCCCCCAGAGATGGAAGCCGCAGCCGATGGACCCCGCTGACCGTGGACTAAAGCGAAGACTCAAAAGACTATGAGTTCATTGTTGCTCCTATTACCTGTTTGTGTAAGAGCTTCTGAGTCACCTCATAAGACAAAAAAGTATAGGTGGGAAATTAGACGAACGGAATTAGGAAACAACAAAAAGGTTATACAAAGCGGAGAATGGCTAACTCATCAGCCAACTGTGCACTAATGTTACTTTCTGATCCCTGCATTATAAGTGCCCTAATGTCATTTGTACCAAAGAAAATTACAGCGATAAAAATGTTAGTCTTACATGCTCAGTATAACCCCTTACAACAGGAGAACACAGAACTGGCTGAAAGGTCAAGGATTTGACTAATCTCCAAAGAAAAGGGGGGAATGTAAGGGCCTACTTAGCCAGAGGGAGCCATTTTGTTTATGCAGTGAACGTAGATGGACCCTGCCCTTCCCAGAGGAACTTATGTGCAAAGCCCAGATACAAGGGCGGGTCAGGCCAGCTGGAGACATCCAGTCAGTGGGGCGCGCAGACTGTCCCCCTCGCTACCAAGGAGAGTGGGCCCCGCCTTCTGGGCGCCAATTCTGACCAAGGTGATGGGTAGGTCAAACGTGTACTATGGGGTGAATTATAGTTCAACGGGCCGCCCGCGTGGGACCCAGCATGACTGTGCAGCTTTCTTTGTGTGTTGCCATCTCATTGGCCACCTGTGCGTGGCCAGGCTCAACCTCGTGGCCTTTGCTCTATAAAAGTCAGTCTGTGAGCCTGGGAGGGGTTGCCTCTTTGTAGGAGACGCCTCAACCGGTCAGTTTGATTCTCGGTGCTTGGTGCGAAATAAAGCTTTGCTTGACCTTCGCTTTGTACTAGTCTCGCTCCTTTGATCACGGACCCATTATTGGGGGACCTATCACCTATGTTTTCGGTATAGGAAATAAAGGTTAAATAACGTAAACATTTATTTATAAATCTCTACATATAGGTCACGAGACCGGACGCCAAAATGACTATGTCAATTTCAAAACACAAGCGTGGCAATTTCACTGCACCACACCCAGCACCAAACACTTCCGAGGTCACTTTAAAGCCACTCCCCCTGCGGGACAGTGGTAACGGGCAGAGGCCCTGCTCCAAGACACATGACTCTTGTCCATGTCCCCAGGATCCAAGACTGTTCACCTCTCCACAACATCCTCAGCACCCATGAGGTACAGAGAGCACATGGCCTTATCTGCAGCTTGGTGATGAGGAAATGAACTCCAGCAAGGTTAGTCCATTCGGTCAAGGTCAAATGTCTGCATCGAGCCATGAGCTGAAGGCTGATATGTCAGCAGCCAACATTCTCGCTCCAGCAGTGGCTAGAACAGCCCCTCCTAGAGTGTGCAGCAGTGAAAGCCTGGCCCTCGGCAGATTATGGCCTCATCCAGGCTCAGCTGGCAAGAACGCTGTGAGCACTTCGTGTGGCCGGTCACCCGGCGGCCCGGGGACAGGCAGTAGTGCCAACCATGTGTCTGGAGAGCACCTCAGTCACTTACACGGCAAACTCTACACGACCTCAGACGGAAACCACGGCAGCCACGCTGCACGGAGCACGTTTAGATCGCTGAGCTCAATTATTACGTACGCTCGGATATTTAAATCCCAATGAAAGTTTTATCTTGTTTGTGTGGCATTAATTTTCTCAAGTGTTGCTTGAAAAAATCAAGAGCAAAATCGTTATAAAAGTAAAAACAGGCTTAGTAATTAACATGTATACATTTGTCAAACATAGTTACCTGATTATCATATTTGAGAGACTGCGTCCCGACCAAAAACCGAATGGCATCTGTTTCTGCAGTCTGAGGTGTGAGGGCACGTGCCTGCAGGAGGGAAGGAAAGCGCACACACATTTAAGCAGTTCGACTTCACCGAGTTCAGAAGGCAGTTACCTTCTCTGTGGCTGCTGGGGTGGCGGTAGTTCAAAGTGCCCGCTAGGCGACTTAGCAATGTGGATGCAAAGCCTTCAACTTCCGTATACGTTGTGACATAACAATTCCATTCCAGTGCATATATAGAAACCATTATAAATGGGCACAGAAAATAAGCAATAAAGATGTAAATGGCATTTTTAATAAACCATAATTTTCAACAGAAACAGACTGGTGGAACAAGTCATCCTTCAACACTGTGGCAGAAAACCGCCCCCAGCAATGGCAGAAGAGGTGGTTTAAACCAAGCTCTGGCAGAGGGCAACCGTTCAAACGAAACAAAATACTATGAATTTGTTTCAAGGCCTCCTTTAAGGAGCTCCCACAGCGAAGAACAAACACCAAGATCTTGGGAAGGAGCAAAGCATCGAGAGGCAAGCCTGACCTCCAGCCCGCTCTCGGCTAGAGGCAGCTGTCAGTCCGGAAGTGTGGCTCGCAGCTGACACTAAGGAACGCTTCTGACAGGCCCCTGGACTGAGGGTACGAACACGGAGTGCAGGGCCCGCCCCAGAGAAGAGGCCAGCAAAGAGCTAACACTCGGGGTTGGGGTCCCGTAGGGCAGAGGCCAGGAGTGAAGGTGAACTCGAAGGAGGTCAGCCTGCACAGACCAACACTCCAGGTCGTCTTGGGCTGTGACTGGATTTTAAGTAACTGAGCAGCTGGCGCTCCTGGGCTGGCCAGCCACCTGCCAACCCTCCGGAGGAAGACAAAGACCTCCAAAGATTCTACAGTTTTTCTCACAATGTCAAATGCTCAATCAAAAATAACTAGTCCTACACCAAGTCAAAACCATAGGATCAAAAGCAAACAGCAAACAACAGAAAGGCCTGCTGAGCATTCGGATGGTGAGGCTCTGGGCAACCAGCTGTAGAACATCAGGCTTTGTGCACAGGTTTGCCGGGAACACTCTTGGGAAGGACGCCACGGGGGGAGCAGGAGCGAGGCGTGAAGGAAGCAGGACTGTCCAGAGGACGCAGAGGTACTGCAGTGCCCACAGGGAGGCCAGAGCGGGGATGGCCCCTCCGAGGGAGCCATCATGGCCAGGCCCATCTGCGGCCCTGCCCCCAGCCCCACCGATCAGTTGTTGGCAGCAGGCTCTCCTGGAGGGGGTGTGACTTAGGGCAACGCAGCTCTGTTCAGCTGAGGGCAAACTCTAACAGCACCCACTGAGAGCTCCCAGCCACCCATACTCCCAGAACCCGCTGCATTTCCCGAAAGAGGAATCAGGGCGGTGCACCACAGCAGGAATTACGATACCTATGCTAAATACTGTCAATAATTAAAAGACCAAATAAAGAATTTCAGGTGAAGAGTCTGAAGCCTCAAAAGGAAAAGATTGTTCATAACTGGTTAATGTAGTGTTGGGACCAAACACAGTCATGCCCACATCTCTTTCAGTACAACCAGGAAGTGTGCCGGGACCAATCCCTCTATCCCCATAGCTCGTGCTCTGACGCCCATGGGAGGAAAGGTGGCAGCATGAGAGGGACACAGGAAGCCCGGGGGAGGCGCAGGTGGCTGGGAGGATGGGGACAGTGGCTGCGGGCTTTGAAGACGGAAGGAGTCTGTGGACCAAGGAGTACAATAGGCCCCTCTAGAAGCTAGAAAAGGCAAGGTAACAGATTGCCCCCGAGCGTCCATGGAAGAATGCGGTCCTACCAACGCCTTGATTTAAGCCCAGGGGGCCCACATGGGGCTTCAGAACTACGGAATTGTAAGGTACAAGGTGCTGTTCTTTAAAACCATTAAATTGGTGCTGACCTGTTACAGCAGCGACAGGAAACTAATACCACCACGCACAGCTCACCATGTAGGCCACTGTCCACCTGCTCTCTTCCCACATGCAGCTAGAAACAGCCAAGACGTCCCACGTCCTCCTCTACCACATCTTATTCCTACATGTGTTTCTCAATTTCTTACTCATTCTTTTTAAAATAGGGTGAGCAGGGCCCCTGGCAGACTCAATTAGTTAAGCGTCTACCTTCAGCTCAGGTCATGATCTCAGGGTCCTCGGCTTGAACCCTGCATTGGGCTCCCTGCTCAGCGGGAAGTCTGCTTCTCCCTCTCCCTCTGTCCCTCTCCCCACTCGTGTGCCCTTGCTCTCTCTTTCAGATAAATAAATAAATAAATCTTAAAAACAAATAGATAAAATGGGGGTAGAGAAACAGTATCGCAGCCGTCCTGACCAGGCAGTCTGTCTCGTTTGTGACTTGGTTTCCACAGCAGGGGGTGAACAAGACCTTTTCAGCGTCCACTGCCAAAAGGTTTGGAGACAACCATGTCATGTCATGTCTCAGAAAATGCAACCACAGCCCTACGTCCCTACCCCTCCTCACAAAGGGTTGCTGGCAGAAGAACAGTAACTACGAGAACACACGTCAGGAACGGCAAGAACATACATGTCCAGAGCAGTGCCCACGTTATGAGACGTCAGGAGGAAGAAATCCAGTCTTGCCAACGTGCCTACAACCTGCTCAACAGAACTGGACTGCAGTTGCAGACCTCTTGGCAAAACTGACGAATTCTTTGTGAGTCTATACACCTTCTACCAAAAATACACATACATGCGAGTAGAACTCTGCACGTGATACCAGCAAATCCACAGATGCCCTGAATCCTGCTACTCAGAATGTGCCGCTCGATCAGAGGAAAATGACTGGTGAGGAAGCATCCACGCCATTGCACAGACAGAGCCCAGCTGCTTGGAAGGCAGAGCCCAGGTCCATGGAGGGGATGCAGGGCAGGCTCCCCCTTCAAGCAAGAACACTAAGACTCAAATGGAGGTACATGCCATCACCCCAGAGAGAAGCCTGAAAGCCCCCAAAACAGGGCCCAGAAGAGGACTCATCTGAGAGAAATGATTACTTTCCACGAAAAGATTCATCCGTGCTTCGAGTCAGCAAGTGTGAGCTGTGACTATATGACACCTGCACCGCGGCCACGCGTGGAAGGTGCCACGGAGGGCAGGACACTGGCAGGAACTCCCGTTCCCCATCAGAACTTCGCCCACTGCGAGCCGCGCCCCAGGCAAGTGTAAGGTGCAGCCGGAAGGTGAGCAGGTGGAACAGCCGGTGCGGCAGAGAGCGGCAGAGAGTGGGCGGCTGAACCTTCTACCCGAAGCGGTCTCCCCGCAGAAACGGCCTCTTTTTTTTTTTTTTTAATTTATTTATATGACAGAGACCACAAGCAGGCAGAGAGGCAGGCAGAGAGAGAGGAGGAAGCAGGCTCCCCGTGGAGCAGAGAGCCCGATGCGGGGCTCGATCCCAGGACCCTGAGACCATGACCTGAGCTGAAGGCAGAGGCTTAACCCACTGAGCCACCCAGGCGCCCCAGAAACGGCCTCTTTACTGCGAGCTGCTCCCCCCCATCGCTAGGATGACAAACCAGGAAGCCAGCGACCACCCGATGTCCTTCCTCACACAGCAGATCTCCTCCTCAGCGTCCGGCAGATCACTTTACAAACACAAAGAAAGAGCGCAAAGGAGGCAGAGCCCCACTTCTTCACTCTGTACTAACTAAACACCTGCTTCTCCACTCCATCTCGCACCCCCGGACCACAGAGGTCCAGAGTGCAGCAGAGAAGCACCAAACCTCTTGAGCTGCTCACGGAAAACTGGGGCAACAGCATCGCTCCTGGGGACGAAGGGGCCACACCACACACGATCACTGGTGCATTCACTCACACCCTCACTCCTGTGCGTGCAAAGGCTGACCTTTCAGCCCCACCAAGGGGCTGCCACCTGTCCCTCGCCCACTCTGCTTTGCCCTGCCTGCCCCTCTGGAGCCCCTAGTGCAACCCAGCCCCATCGTACAGCGGAAAACTTGCCTCACACTGGAGCAGCGACACAGAAGCCATCAGCTGGCCTCCTGCAGACGTCGCCACCTGCTCTCCTGCCCAGAGAAGGAGACATCCCAGCCCTCCTGCCCAGTGAAGGGGTTCCCTTGCCCTCCTTCCCAGAGAACGGGGAGCCCCTGCTGCCCGTCTATAGCACACAACATTGGGCAGCCCTCTCTCTTCTCTGTCCCTCTTTTCTACTCTGGTTTCTTCCCCTTAACTGGGAAAATCAAGTCACACACCCCCTTGTCCTTTGAAAATGTCTTACCTTGACTCATTTGCTTCTCAAGCTGCTGCCAGACCTGCATTCTTCCATTCACTGCCACGCTTAATGGTGGCGTAGACGGGGGAGCCTTCCCCGACCCTGAGCAGTTCCTCCCCTTCTGCTGACCTGGCCTCACTGCAGCCACCCCGCAGCACTGCCGTCCCTGCGGCCCTGGCCTCACAGCCTCAGACACCCCTGACAAGGGACCTCTCTGTCCCCTGGCCCCTGAGGACCCCGTCCATCACCACCTGTTCCCCTTGCTCACACTGTGGCTTTGCGTCCACGGCTCCATCCTGACTCACCCCGGGCCACACTTCCCTCCAAGCAAGCCCCCCTCCCACAGGGGTCATCACTGTAACCAGCCAGTGACCACACCCACTAATCAGTAATCAGGCCAGTGGCAGAGCCCCGAGGCGCACTCCCTCAGCCTCACTGCACTGGCCTGAGGCCCCTCCCCAGGCCTGCCTGCCCTTCTGGCTAGCAGCCCCACCCCTCCCACCCCTGCCTACCAGGCGGACCACATAGGATCCCCTAACCCCGCATCCCACCTCCCTAGCTCCTCTCCAGCCATGCCACCACCACTCCCCGCTCCTTGCTTGAACGGTATTTCCACAACCTCGTATCCAACCTGCCTGACCTGAGTCTTTTCACTCCAGCCCGCCCTCCACCTTCCGACCTCATCAAGTCAAATCGGGACCTCAGGTTTTTGAGCAGTAGGCTGAAGTCTAAATTTTGCTCTTCCAAATTCTAGGGAATCACACACACAAAAGCAAGAGGAAAAGTAAAAGCGGAAACAGAGACCATCTTCAATGAAGCTAGAAACATCTATAATCCAAACGCACACCATGAAGGAAAGACTCGAAGGCAGAGGTCAGAGCCGAGAGGGGGGCTGAAGAGGGCCCTGGCAGCGTCCCCCTCCTGGCCCGCAGAGATGGCAGACCGTGGGCATCGGACGGCGGGACAGGTGTACGGCTGGTGGCAAAAGTCGGAGCAGACCGGGCAGGCCAGGCATCCCGTGTGGAAGCACTCTGGTCACCCGGAGTGGAGGTGCCGCACCGTGGGCAGCCGGACTGGGTCGTCGTCTCTGCGGGGGGACGAATGAGGGCTGCAGATTCCCTCACAAACCAGACCTGGCCTGCAGCAGTTCCCGCCAGCTGGGGCCGGGCCAGGCCCGACCCCGCGTACAGAGGCCACAGCAGCTGGACAGAAAGGCTCACCCACAAGGGACCAGGATCAGAGGAGCCCAGGAGCCCTGCAAGGCGCCACCAGGAAGGACAGCGAGGCAGAGCAGCCGAAAAAGCCCTCAGAAGACACACACACGCCGACCACATGCTGCCCCAGGAGAGCCAAAGCTCATGCTGTACACACAGCCAGGCCTGTACGACCCAACAGAGCAGTCCTTCTCCAACAGTGAGAGAGGAAAAAAGGAAGAGAAAAGTACAAGGGGGAAACCAAGGCACAGCTTGGAGAAGACAAGGCACGACGACCTCAGCTGAGGTCTGGGCTCACGGAGCTCACCGGGGGAAGCGTAGAGCCACTGCAGGAAGGACACTCGGACGGACCCCCACTCGCAGCAGGCGATGCGGGCGGGGCTGAGACCCCAGAAAGTTTCAGGTGGCAAAGGACATCAAGAGCAAAACCGCACAATACCCAGAAAACGGTAAGATCAAGAAGTCAGTGCACAGAAGGGGATTCACGGTCTCGATGCTCACAGTTACGAAAACAGAATGACATCCAATAAATTAGGCCGGAGACTGAGGAGTCTTGGAAGAACACCCAAGGCTGCTCGCCTGGCTTCCACTCTGCACCCAGCCTCCGGGAGGGAGGGCTGCTGCGCTGTTTGACTCCTTCCCCGCCGTGTCCCAGGGCACACGGCAATGTCTGGCACACCGCAGACCAGAAGTCCTGGTCAACCGAGTAAATGAATGCATTTCCTAGGAAAGCACAATCAACCAAACCTAACCTCAAAAGAAAGGAGGAAATCAGAACAGCTGGTGACCACAGATCCAAAAGCCAGCATTGGGAGAGCGCCTGCGGCTCAGGGATGGGCAAGGCAGACACAGTCAAGCCACTTCAGTGGGACGCGATGGTCACTCGGCGTGTCTGCTGGAGGACCAGCGGTCCTTGCAACCAGAGAAGGTCATCTTTTCCTTTTTTTAAGGATTTATTTATTTATTTGAGACACAGAAAAGGGCAGAGAGAGAGAATCTCAAGCAGACTCCGTTTAGCGCGAAGTCCGACGCGGGGCCCTAGCCCATGACCCTGAGATCATGGCCTGAGCTGAAACCAAGAGTCAGACACAGAAGCAACCGAGCCACCCACACACCCCGAGAAGGTCTTCTTAATGCCGAAAGTTTCAAAGAAATACATGTGCAGGAGAGAAATAATCTTGTTTGTAGAGACTTTGAATAGTCATAAAGAACTACGGTTCTGTTAACTAAGAATTACAGATTAAACTCAAACTGGGAAGGCGGATTTCTCCCGCTCAGGACACTGAGAGTGTGTGTAGGGCATCAGAAGTCTCATTCATACTATTTCAAATTCAACAATGCTGAAGAAACATCCATAACAAAAATCACAACCATCATTAGCATAACGTACACAATATTCAAATACACAAATCTATAAAATGTAACTATAAGGTGGCTTTGTGCTAGAATGTGTCACTGTTAAACTGTGCAGTCTTTGTGCCTAGTCTGGGAGCAGTCAGTCCAGGGACCATCTGACCACGGTTACTGGACGTCCTGTAAAATGACTCCCCTCCCTTTCAGGAAAAAGCCATAAACTTCGGCGTGGACACGGTGGTGTATTCCTTGTCTTGTTATTGTAAATAGACCCCAGTCATCATCTCACAAAGCAAGTACGACAGGGACAGCATGTCGGGCCAGGGTCGTCTAGACTAGTAAGAGAAACACAGGTACAAAAGGACGCAAGACAGGGAACTGGGACACCCAGCAGAGAAACCGCAGGGGTACCGGCACATGGCCAGCAAGCACACCATTAACTAGGAAAGTCGGGACATGCATATACAAAAATAAGGCATTAAACTTAAAATTCCCAGTGCTGGGTGGCTCAGTCATTTAAGCATCCACCTTCGGCTCAGGTCATGGTCCCCGTGTCCTGGGATCGAATTCCGCATTGGGCTCCCTGCTCGGCGGGAAGCCTGTTTCTCCCCCCTGGCTACTGCTCCCCCTGCTTGTGCTCTCCCTGTGACAAATATATAAAAAAAATAATAATAATAAAATCTTTATGAATGAATGGTAAAGAGAAGAAACAATTCTAAGTTGAATGTTGTTGTCAGGGAATCAGGTACGATGGAAAAGGTTAATGACAGGGAATCAGATAAGATGCAGGTAAGATCCTGCAGATCTTAATCAGATTTTCAGCAATACAACTTCTTTTTTTTTTTTAAAGATTTTATTTATTTATTTGACAGAGAGAGACCGCAAGTAGGCAGAGAGGCAGGCAGAGAGAGAGAGAGAGAGAAGCAGGCTCCCCGCTGAGTAGAGAGCCCGATGCGGGACTCGATCCCAGGACCCTGAGATCATGACCTGAGCCGAAGGCAGCGGCTCAACCCACTGAGCCATCCAGGTGCCCCTCAGCAATACAACTTCTTAAAAGCCAGTAAGAATTACTTGGATTTTCTTTTTAATTTTAAATGCACAAAAATGAAAAGAACTAGGGGCACCTGGGTGGCTCAGTTGGTTAAGCAACTGTCTTCAGCTCAGGTCATGACCCCGGAGTACCAGGATAGAGTCCCGCATCGGGCTCCCAGCTCCACGGGGAGTCTGCTTCTCCCCCTGACCTTCTCCTCTCTCATGCTCTCTCTCACTGTCTCTCTCTCAAATAAATAAATAAAATCAAAAATAAAATAAAATGAACTAAAATCATAAACACGTCAAAAGTTGCTTTCTATGAGCTAAAAGATGTCAATCACATGTCATAATGTTCCATACACAAACGTGCCCCACGTTTTTATTTTAATGACCCCTGTATGGTGCTCTTCTGCCTTTACTGACATAGAAGGAATTATTTTATCCTCGAGCCTCATTACCTCAATCGTTGGTCAACAATCAGATCCTCATCTTCTTTTACTGTTTTTAAAGATTTTATTTAAGACAGAGAGAAAGCATGGGCACACACACAAGCAGGGGGACAGGAGGCAGAAGAAGGGGGAGAAGCAACTCCCCGCTGCACAGGGAGCCCGATGCGGGTCTGGATCCCAGGACCCTGAGACCATGACCTGAGCCAAAGGCAGGCGCTTCCCCGACTGAGCGTCCCAGGTACCTCCAGACCCTACCTTCCGAAGTAAAGTGCTCTCCACAGTGATTTGAATGTCACTGACAACCAAAAACCTCCACTGTGACTCCCAGTTCTTTTTATGTTTACTGTAGTATGGATTCTGCAGATTCAAGAATGTCATGGCCCACATACTGTCCAAAGTAAAGAAGCATAAAAATCTGCTACTTCTTTTAAGATAAAGGAGGAATTCAGATAAAACATTTGATGCCCAAGGCAAGGATCCACTCCTTGATACTAATCCCAGGAAATAACATTTGTTATCTTGAAGATCCAACACTGAAGATCAAAACCTCTGTTATTTAGGCCATTTCTTAAGGAGCTAAAGAAGTGATTAGGGACACTGAAATCAGATCCACACTTTAGGAAGTACAAGGTCAGGGACCCTCAATCTCCCCACAGGCTCCCTCTGCATGTGGCCACACGCACACCTTTTCCAGGGGAAAGCAGTGCAACTTTGTAGTTAAGAGGCTTTGAAGTTGGCTTGGGTTTAAAGCCTCTCTAGGTTAGAATCCCAAGTTTATCACTTGCTGGCTAGGTGGGCGTGACCCACAGAACAGCATCTCTAAGTAGGACTGCGAGAGACGTGAAGTACAGGCAGTCTTCAGCAGCACACAGGGTTGCTCTCAGAAGCTGCTAGTGAAGGGGCGCCTGGGTGGCTCAGTGGGTTAAAGCCTCTGCCTTTGGCTCAGGTCATGATCCCAGGGTCCTGGGATCGAGCCCCGCATCGGGCTCTCTGCTCCGCGGGGAGCCTGCTTCCTCCTCTCTCTGCCTGCCTCTCTGCCTACTTGTGATCTCTGTCTGTCAAATAAATAAAATCTTTAAAAAGAAGAAGAAGAAGCCGCTAGTTAACGCAGTCTTGGGTGATTGAGCCTGCGGCCAAATGCTAGACACAGCTCATTCCTCATAGGACACTTTGATACTGCCTTGTATGGATTTATCTGTAAGAATTTTGTCCTATGATAATAATTAGAACACTTCCTGAGTACGTTTTATGTGCCAGGCAATGTTCTAAGGGCTTGAATTAATGTATTAACTCATTTAATTTTCCTAACAGCCACAGGGGATCCAGGCTTGTTTTCCCATTTTATTGGCAAGGAAACTGGAACCCAAGGTTACAAGGTAAGCATTGGAGACGGGATTTAAAGATTTTTTAATTTATTTATGAGAGAGAGCCCACAAGCAAGCATGGCAAGGGAAGAGGGAAAGGAAGATTGAGAGAGAGAGAGAGAGAGAGAGCGAGTCTCCAGCACATTCCCCGCTGAGTGGGGAGCCCCAGGCAGGGCTGAGCCGAAATCAAGAGTGGGACACTCAACCCAGTGAGCCCTCCAGACGCCCCTGGAGCCAGGATTTAAACTTCAGGAGCTGTGGTGGTGCCCAGGCTTTTAGTAACCAACACCGCTGCTGCTCTCACTGTAAGCTTCTTGAAACCAAAGAGCATTTATATTTCTTAGTTTTGTCTTTTTTTTTTTTTAAGATGCTTAAATACTCATTTGAGAGGAGAGAGAGAGAGGGAGAAACGGACTCCCCGCTGAGCAGGGAGCCCTAGGCAGGGGCTTCACCCCAGGACCCTGAGAGCAGGCCCTGAGCGGAAGGCAGACGCTTCGCGGCTTGAACCACCCAGGGGCCCCCGTTATTTACATTGTTAACACACACTGGGGGTACGCAATTGTTACCAAGTACTTCACAAGGCTCTGAGCGGTGTCTTCTGTCTCTGTATCTGTCCCTGAGCGCCTTAAGGTTCGCAAAGCCGTCTGAAGAGGAGACGCCGACGCAGGGCTCCACCAGGACTGCACAGGGCGACCTCGCGGCCGGTCCAGATCCTCCGACCCCTGCCCCTCACTTCTGCACTCTACCCACAGACGCCCCTGCCGTCCCGCTACGCCGCCCGCGCACCGCCTCACCGCTCGCCCGGCGAGCGCCGACTGCGGACGCAGCGCGGAGCACGGGGGCCCCGGTGAGCAGCAGCGCAGAGCACGCGGGAAGAAACGCAGGACGTGAACGCGAGAGAGCTGAAATCCGCGCGGAGTCTGCGGTTCCGTTCCTCGGACCGCGGCAGTGTTAGCCATTTCCACGCTTTCGTCCATGTGCCACGGCCACGTGGGACGCCAGCCCTGGGGGGGCCTGGGTGTAGGGCAGCAAAGAGCTCCCCGCTGGTCTCTGCACCTCCCCCCACCCCGGAACACCGCGGACGCGGCGCCCGCCCCGAACTGCGCGCTGCAGGGAACCGCACACGGCGCGGGGCGCGGGGCGGACCAGCCCCCAGCGACACCCAGGCCTGCGGGAGGCGGCGGGGGCCCCCAGCCCGGCGGCCGTGGGCCCCGGCGCGGCGCCCACCCTGCGTCCCGCGGGACAACCAAGCCCTTTAAAGGCGCTCCCCGCAGCCCCCGGGCCCTCAGCGGCACAAGGGGGCTGGGGCGGCGCCAGCCTCGCTCTGCAAACAGCGCGGCGCCGGGGGCTCTCCTGGGACGCACCTGGAACTCCAGCCCATAGATCACGGGAGCGTCGTCCTCCATGCTGCGGCCGCTCACGCGCCTCGGGCCTGCGGTTAGAGCGGGCGCGCCTCGGGCTCAGCTCCCATTCATTCCCTCCGGCCCAGGAGGCCCAAACTGGAGGCCTTCTAGGCCCACCTCGGCTCCCGTAGGCCTTACTTCCTGTTTTTCCTGATGCGTCATCAATACGCTCCTCTCCGGCTGCCAATGGAACCGGCTCGAAGCCCTTGCGCATGCTCACTTGACTCCATACGGGTTCTGAACCCTTCTGGCCGCAGGAGGCGGACCCGGCGGGGAGGAGCCTGGGCTGGAGCCAGATCTCCGGGGGGCGAAGGAGGGGTTGGTCGGTAGGGCTGGAACTGGCCTGGCTGGTGGGCGGGCGTCCCTCCGAAGTCTCCTGCTTGGAGCCCTCCCTGCTCAGTTCTGCCAGAGAGAATCGCTCACCTGGACCTGTGCCGGGTGGTTTGTTATCATGAGTGCCCAGCAGGGCGCTGGGACAGACGCTTTACAGGCTCTGCCTTAAAGTTCTTGGCTCTAACCCTGGCCTAAGGTAGCATTCTTCCATCTTAGAGATGAGAAGCTGCAAAACTGACAGTGGGCGGCACTGAGGTAGTAAGCTGGGGCGCTAGGACGTGTGCCTGGTCTGTGGACTCACCAGGGCACTGCCTAGGATCCCGGTCAGTGGCCGCGCTCACTCGGGCCGCAGGCAGCTCCCCCGGGGGGGGGGGGGGATCAGCAGTGCCAGTGCTGCGCCAGGGAGTGACCTGCACCGCTGGCAGCCTCTGACCAGCGTTTGACTCTGAATGGGAACCTGCTGGGAAGACCCTGGGTTCCCTGGAGATGTCCAGAGATGGTCCTGGAGGACACTGCTTAGACAGCGTTCCTTGACTGCGCCTGCCTTGACCATGTCCTCAACAGACAGAAGGGAAACTGCATGGAATCCCAAAATACCATAGCAGAACCCCCTTCACTAAGCTGGGTTCCTCTGCTTTCCAGGACCACACACCTCTCCCAACTATTTAACTTCCATCTTCATGGCAAATGACAAGGTTTGGAACAGGTGTATGAAAAGGTGCCCAACATCTCTGATCAACAGGGAAATACAAACCAAAACCACAATGAGCTGTCACCTCACATCTGTAAGGATCACTAGTACCAAAAAGTCAAAACACAGCAAGTGTTGGCAGGAAGCGGTGAAAAGGGAACCTACTACGCTGTCAGTAGGCATGTAAACTGGTGCAGCCACTCTGGAAAACAGTACGGAGATTCCTCAAAGTTAAAAATGGAACTACCATGTGTTCCAGCAATCCCAGTTCTGGGAGTCAAAGGAGATAAAATCACCACGTCAAAGAGACATCTGTGCTCTGATGTTCACTGCATCCTTAGTCACAGCAACCAAAACAAGGAAACAACCTCATTGTCCATAGACAGATGAATGGGTAAAATGTGGCACACATGGGTGCCCCCTGCAACGCACACACACACAATGGAATGTTATTTAGCCTTAAAAAGGAAATCTGGTCATTTGCTAAACATGGATGAGTCTGGAGGACATTCTGGTAAATGAAATAAGCCAAACACAGAAAGACAACTACTGCATGAGTACACACCTACATTTGAAATATGAAAAAAAAAAAAAGCAGCCTTTGAACTCATTGTAGGAGTAGAATGGTGCTTACCAGAGGCTGAGTGGTAAGGGGAAAGCAGCGAGCGATCAAAAGATACAACTTTTCAATTATAAGGCAAATAAGTTCTGGAGACCTGATGTACAGAACCATGATTACAGTTAATAATAAGATACCCTATACTTGAGACTTTCGAGAGTAGATCTCAAATGTTTACATCACACAAAAAAAGTAACAGATTGGGATGATGGATGTGTTTGATCGGTTGTGGTTCTCATTTCACAATGTACACGTGTCAAGACATTACGTTGTATGCATTGAATAGGTACTATATTGTCAAAAATAAAAAATGTGATCACTTATGAAAAGAAGACAGAAATGGTTTTTCTCCGTTGTATCCTCGTGCCTAGTGCCCTGCCAGGCACAGTTAATATTCAACAGATATCCCTCAAGCAAATAAGGAGCCCTCAGTGATTGCAGTAAAAAAATCAAGGCAGCAGAGGCCCAGATTGCAGGACCCTATTCACCGTGTCTGATGGCCTGAGACGAAGCTGTGGAGCTAAGAGAAAGCAGCCTTCACACGGATTAAGTGTACCCGCGTATGACTGACGTTACCACTACCATCCTTATCGTTGGCGTTGTTACACAAGTAGTAGGGATACACAGCAGGAAAAGTAGAAAATACGGATAAGCACACAAAAAACTTTTCTAAAAATAAGTATTTCTCGGGTGCTCTGGCCAGGAATAAAACGAAAGGGCCTAGCGTTCTCTCTCCCACCTGCCCTTCGCGCCAGATCCCAGTAGCCTGAGTGTCAAACTAATTTCCCTCCCCACCCCCAGGGATGACGTAAACCAGCCCCGCCCATTCCCCCGCCTCCTGCACCGCCCGGCGCACAGTCCCGCCCACCGCAGCACGAATGGAAATACGCTGGGCGGCCGTCCCTGCACTGCGCATGCTCGTGCCCTTGCCGCAAAAGCGGCACGGAGCGCGCGCAGGCGCAAAAGCCGCAGGAGGTCCCGGGTCCGGTCTCTATTTCCGGTCTGCGTCCACCTTCTTCCCAGTCCCTGGTCGCGGTGGCCGGTGGCCGCCTCCGCAGTCCCAGGGGCAGGTGGCAGGTGAGACTCAGGGCCTGGAATGTGGGGAGGGGTCGGGTCGTCCCTAAGCGCAGCCCCGCCGGCCCTGAGCCCGCCGCTCGGGAAGCTCCTCCACGGGAGGGGGCGGGCCCCTCGTCGGCGGCCTGTCCGCTCGCCGCCGCTCCTGCGGGGCCGGAGGGGCTCCTCTGCCGGTGCCCGCCCTGGGGGGGCTCCTCCGCGGGCGCCGCTCCGTGACGCCTGGTCCTGGGGGTCTCCTGCAGGTCCGGGCTGTGGCACTGGGGGAGCGCGCGGCCTGGGCAAGCGCCTGAGTCCGCAGTCGGCTCTTGCGCGGGCGGACGGACCTGCCGGCCGAACGCGGGGCGGGGGGCTGCGGAGCCGCTGTCGCTCCGGCGTGAGCTCCGCGCGGTGCGGACCGACACACCCTGAGCGCGGCCCGCGGCGCTGGGGCAGGGCTTCGGGGGCAGCGGCTTCCAGCGGCGCGTCCGCGCGGGGCCCGCCGTTGCACTTGCAGGGGCCGCGCCCAGGTGCCCCGCGACCCCGGTGTACGGACTGGGAGATTCAGTCGTTCTTCGAAGGTGGCTGAGTAGGAAGCTGAGGCTCAAGCAGTTCTTCGGAGCCTGTGCCCGGTGCTCCCGCCTCACCCCTGCTGCTCTGGGGGGTCTGTCCCGGCAGCCCTACAGGGGAGCAAGGGCAGCAGCCGGTGTCGGGGCCCCGGCGTCCGACGTGGACGTGCCCCTCGCCAGGTCGCCCGGCCGCTCTGCTGCCGGGGGCGGCCGCGGTCCCCGGCCGGTGGGCCTGCGCCGCCGCGGCCGCGCGTGCTCCTCGCACGGGGGCTTGAGGACGTGCGCGCTGGCCGGGCCGGCTTCTGCGTTCACGGAATCGGGCGTGCGTTCTCGCAGCTGGGGGCGGACTTGTGATTCCAGCGTCGTGTCCGGGGGGGGGGGGGGGGGGACCTGAACGCCTGCGGTTTTCGCCCTTTACTGGGTTGCTCCTAGCGCGGCTTCTGTTCTCAAATAATCGCTGAAAAGTTAGCGCTTAGTGCCGCCAGGTGGGGCGCCTGGGGGGCTCAGGCAGTTAAGCCTCTGCCTTCGACTCGGGTCCTGATGCGGGGGTCCTGGGATCCAGCTCTATGTCAGGCCCCCTACTCAGCAGGGAGTGTGCTTGTCCCTCTTCCTCAGCTCCTCCGCCCCACCTCTGCTCGGTCTCTCTCTTTTCAGGAAAATAAAAATCGTAGAAAATACATAAATGATCTTTGGCTTCAAGAAGCTTACAGCGAGGGGCGCCTGGGGGGCTCAGTGGGTTAAGCCTCTGCCTTCCGCCCAGGTCATGGTCCCAGGGTCCTGCGATCCGGCCCCAGGGCGGGCTCTGCTCAGCGGGGAGCCTGCTTCCCCCCATCTCTGCCTGCTTGTGCTCTCTGTCAAATAAATAAGTAAATAATCTTAAAAAAAAGACATCAGACCTTACCAAGTGTGGGTGAATGAGTTGAACGAGAGTACTTCCACGCTGCTACTATCTGTGTGAACTGACACACACTTGGGAAGGCAGTTAGACGTTATCTAGTAGAGAGGAAGAGATGTGCTGTTACCCAGCACACACAACCAGAGGACGCATACAAGAATACTCAGGACAGCACTGTGTGTAGCAGAGTACCTCGGCTGTCCGTCCGCGGTAGACAGACCGTGTGTTGTGACGCCATCACACCACAGGGCACCCTCAACAGCGAAGCCGAATGCATCCCAGCCTCAACGCTGCTTATGAAATTGGATCTCAAGGTTAAGAAGAGAGAGGAGAAATTAAGTCAAAAACTGAAAAATCTGAGGAACGTGTTGAGGAAGTCAGCATGTGGAAGATGAAAGGAAAATAAGGGGATGGCACATTTCAAAGTACTACCCCCAGTGTCTCAACCACATGTCATAAATACTGCTTGGTATCCGCTCAGAATTTGTTAAAAGTCATTTGTAGACATGCACCTTTAGGAGAGAAGGGGAAAGTTACAGGAAAAGAACCTCTAAGGTCTCCTGCTGAGAGAAGAAAATTTGTACATGATCAGTCCCTTTCTGCCCAGAATCTCTGTCATCCTGCACCATTTCTTTCTTTGCCTTGCGTATGTGTTCGCCACCTGGCTTGCCCTCTTTGCCACTGCCTAGAGCACGGGGGTACAGAGGACCATGGGGCCTAAGACACAGTAGTGAGCCGTGAGTCATGGCTCCTGGTTAGCAGGACATTTCAGTCCAGTGCTTTAGCAGTGGTTTTTAGTCAATATGTAGTTTCTATTCAGAAATGAGGATTGGAGCACCTGGGTGGCTCAGTCGGTTGAGCAGCTGCCTTCGGCCCAGCTCAGGATCCCAGGGTCCTGGGATCAAGGCCTGCATCAGGCTCCCTGCTCAGTGGAGAGCCTGCTTCTCCCTGTCCCTCTGCCCTTCCGGGGGGGGGGGGGGCTCTCTCTCAAATAAATAAGTGAATATATATATTTTTAAAGAAATTAGGATTAATAATATCGTTTTTACTCTAGATTAGGCAGCATCTTTGTAAACTATCACTAGGAAACATTGATTTTCTAATTTAGACTGGATTAGAAACGGTTTCTGAAGAGAAAATGCTTGTTAGGAACAAGCATTGATTTACAAGAACGTTGATTTTTACTTGGCTTTCTTCCTTTCAGAAGATTGTTACTTTAAAAACATTTTAGGGCCTGGGTGGCTCAGTGGGTTAAGCCTCTGCCTTCGGCTCAGGTCATGATCTCAGGGTCCTGGGATCGAGCCCCGCATCGGGCTCTCTGATTGCTGTGTCCAAGTTTTATCTTTTGCCTACCTGACCTGCAGAAAACTTATATTTCTATTCTCAATAAATAAGTTTCCCCAAAACTCTAGGAGCTGTCATTTCTAAAAATATGCCTATTTCATAGACTTTTTTCCCTGAAAAATCGTTGTTTCAACCTCTGATTCTTTACTGTTGAAGCAGCTGTTTCTTGCTGTAAGTATCCAGTCCACAGAATGAGTGGGTCTTGCATAGTGATCAGCTTTCTCTCATTCCCGTGAATTATGGGGAGTAGCTCAGTGTTACCGGCACAGTCCTTCTATGGTGCCCCCACTTTGGTCTGTCTCTGTGTCTAAACAGACTCCTACACTTATTTTGAGAGTAGAACTTTCTCCAGCCTTCCCGTGCCTATTGAAAACAATGTGATTTTTCCAGTTGTGATATTCTTTACCTTTTCCTGTAATTGTGTCAGACCTTTTCTTACAGCCTACGTTATTCCGCAGTGCACTGTCGGTGTAGTATCGGGATTTCTGGAGGCACAACATGAGCTGTTTTCATTCTGGGAGAGGCTCCGAACCAGCAGTTAACCCAGCTGTAGTCACTGGCATCTCCCAGGCAGCAGGCGCTGTGCCCGGGGCTGGGATGTGTCAGTCCTCGTGAGGATTAGTCAGGAAGGACCAAACTCCATCCCTGGCAGTGTCATTTACTGCCAGGGATTTTTTTTTTTTAAGATTTTATTTCTTTGACAGTGACAGAAAGCATGAGCAGAGGAAGGGGCAGAGGGAGAGGGAGAAGCAGACTCCTCAGTGAGCAGGGAGCCTGTTTCAAGTTCAATCCCGGGACCCTGGGATCATGACCTAAGCCAAATGCAGATACTTAACCCACTGAGTCACCCAAGCATCCCTACCAGTGATCTTATTATTTTAAAGATTTTATTTTTAAGTAATCTCTGGCTACACCCAGTGTGGGGTTCAAACTCAACCCCAAGATCAAGAGTCTTGTACTCTATCGACTGAGCTGGCCAGGCACCCCAATACCAGTGATGTTAGGTGAGTCCTGTCACTGCTCCGATTCTCAGGGTCCCCTTCTGTGTACCAGGGCATTGATGACGCTGCGTTCAGCTACTGTCCAGGTGAAAGGAAGTCGTGCTTGTTGTTCCCTTGGTCTTCCTGCCCAGCCTCTGTTTGCTGTGCAGAGAGGACCCAGGGGACAGCCCCACATGTGACAGCCCGCCCATTTGCTCATGTTCTCCAGGCAGCCTCCAATCTGCCTTGCTGCGAAATAGTACCAGAAAAAGCCTTCTGTTCCTTTTTCCTTTCATTTTTGACTCCTTTGTAGCTAATCAGGTGAATATGTAACAAATGGGGAATTAGTCACTGACTGTGCTGGGTAAGAAACTTCTCCAAAGTGTTTAACTTTGATTCTCTACTTTAAAGTAATCTCGTTTTTAGATCCCGGGTTGACCAGGCTATAAAAAGGAAGGACAGCTAATTTGGAATACTGTGGAAGTGTTGACAAAGAAGCACTCTTATCTAGAGTTCAGCTAAGTATAGTTTCTAAAGGTCAAGCAACATTTTTTTTTCCCTAGAAAAACCCTCATCTTTTTTTTTTTAATTTTTATTTTTTATAAACATATTTTTATCCCCAGGGGTACATGTCTGTGAATCGTCAGGTTTACACACTTCACAGCACTTACCACAGCACATACCCTCCCCAATGTCCATTACTCCACCCCCCTTTCCCGACCCCCCTCCCCCCAGCAACCCTCAGTTTGTTTTGTGAGATTAAGAGTCACTTATGGTTTGTTTCCCTCCCGATCCCATCTTGTTTCTTTTCTTTTTCTGCCCCCCTAGTCCCCCATGTTGCATCTCCACTTCCTCATATCAGGGAGCTCATATGATAGTTGTCTTTCTCTGATTGACTTATTTCACTAAGCATGATACCCTCTAGTTCCATCCACGTCGTTGCGAATGGCAAGACTTCATTTCTTTTGATGGCTGCATAGTATTCCATCGTGTATATATACCACATCTTCTTTATCCATTCATCTGTTGATGGACATCTAGGCTCTTTACATAGTTTGGCTATTGTGGACATTGCTGCTATAAACATTCGGGTGCACGTGCCCCTTCGGACCACTACGTTTGTATCTTTAGGGTAAATACCCAGTAGTGCAATTGCTGGGTCATAGGGTAGTTCTATTTTCAACTTTTTGAGGAACCTCCACGCTGTTTTCCAGAGCGGTTGCACCAGCTTGCATTCCCACCAAGAGTGTAGGAGGGTTCCCCTTTCTCCACATCCTCGCCAGCATCTGTCATTTCCTGACTTGTTCATTTTAGCCATTCTGACTGGTGTGAGGTGATAGCTCATTGTGGTTTTAATTTGTATTTCCCTGATGCCGAGTGATGTGGAGCACTTTTTCATGTGTCTGTTGGCCATCTGGATGTCTTCTTTGCTGAAATGTCTATTCATGTCCTCGGCCCATTTCTTGATTGGATTATTTGTTCTTTGGGTGTTGAGTTTGAAAAGTTCTTTATAGATTTTGGACACTAGCCCTTTATCTGATATGTCGTTTGCAAATATCTTCTCCCATTCTGTCAGTTGTCTTTTGGTTTTGTTGACTGTTTCCTTTGCTGTGGAAAAGCTTTTGATCTTGATGAAATCCCAATAGTTCATTTTTGCCCTTGCTTCCCTTGCCTTTGGCGATGTTCCTAGGAAGATGTTGCTGCGGCTGAGGTCGAAGAGGTT
>PISX010006401.1:0-97769 GCA_004024625.1 Mellivora capensis
TAAGTGACTCTTAATCTCACAAAACAAACTGAGGGTTGCTGGGGGGAGGGGGGTTGGGAAAGGGGGGTGGGTTAATGGACATTGGGGAGGGTATGTGCTATGGTTAGTGCTGTGAAGTGTGTAAACCTGGCGATTCACAGACATGTACCCCTGGGGATAAAAATACTTTATATGTTTATAAAAAATAAAAAAATTTATTAAAAAAAAAAACTGTCCTTAACTGGGGCACCTGGGTGGCTCAGTCAGTTGGGCATCTGCCTTCAGCTCAGGTCATGACCCCAGAGTCCTACGATCAAGCTTCACATCAGGCTCCTTGTTCAGCAGGGAGCCTGCTTCTCCCTCTGCCACTCCCCCTGCTTCTGCTCTCTCTCTGACAAATAAAATATTTTTTTAAAAATGTCCTTAAAAGACGCACCCTAAAGTACTGAGCTGAGATGTCATGAGGTCACTGGGAGTGGATGAAGGGAAGAAATCCATGGAAAAGTTTGGTGGGGGTTGACTGTAGTGGCAGCTGGACATACTGTCCCCAGGGAGTTGGGGTGAGGCTCGCCTGCTGACCACACCTGGACCAGGCTGCAGCCGGTGGGGTGGGGGGCACTTTCTGCTCTGGTGGCAATGCAAGCAAACAGGACTGGCTCCCCAGTCCCCTGGGGACCTCCTGGGCCAGTCAGGGGCATGGCAGGTGGGTATTCAGTGTGGTTCTTTAGAGCTCTACTTGAGTTCCTTGAGACGCGCTCCCAGACTGAACACCTTAGTCACCTATGTTAGTGACTCTCACAAAGTAGGTCAGAACCAAGGTAGGTCCATACTTAAGTGGGGTTGACCTCACCTACTGCCAACTTTCCCATGGCTGGTTTTGGTATATTCAACCCTCCAACAGCCTCATCACCCTTGGCCACCAGACAAACCAACACCCTCTGCTCCTCTCACACCCCCCAACCAGAGAAAGCCATTTGCTGTCCAATGGGCATTTTGCTGTCACCTGGAACCCCTGCCTGGCAGCCAGCAGCCAATGGTGCATCTGCCCCCTTGGTCTGCGCTGCTGTAGTTTTGGGACTATCGCACCGAGGTTAGCCTTTATTGGTTTATGACTGTGAATGGAAAAGTGAAAGCATTGACACCAGGGTAGGAAACAACAATGCAGGGAGAGGGGAGTCATGAGATGTGCAGAAGCAGCCAACCTTGAACCTCAGCCAGCCGTGCCGGGGATGTGAGCCAAGCGCGCCCCCGTGTGAAGGACAAGAACCCAATCCCAATGCTTGAGCACAATCCTGGAAGAGTGCATCTAAGTTGCAAGGTGTCATTAGGGATTTCTTATACTTTTAGCTCACGGAGAACCAGGACCATTCCCTCCCCTTTTCCCACTCACATGAAGTCTGTTGCTGGATTTGATGTTTTTGGGGTTTTTTTGTTTGGTGTTTTTTAGTTCATTGTACTATTTATGGTTTATTTGAAGAGTATCATGGAAGGATCAATTCATACTGTTTTTTTCTGTTCTCCCTTTCCTGTACTCCATTTAAAAGAGAAAACCTCCCTTTTTTTCCCAATTCTGAGTTTTGTCCTTTTTATCTCTTCTTTCCCTCTTTTATTTCTTCTGCTCTTTCCATTCCTCTTCCTCACTTCTCTGGTTTTTCTCCTCTCCCCTTCCCTAGCCAAAACTCTCATAACAAAAGTGGCACAGATAACAATGCCTTCCCTTCTTCATATGAATTGAAATTTTCTCATATCTAAATAGAGACTTAACGACATTTAAAAGAGGCTTTTCATTATTACTCATCCCATTTGAAGAGGTGATGTGTATATTTTAAAAACCCATCTTCACATGTAATCAAAGAACTGAAAATGAGGGGTTTTTTCATGTTAAATTGGCAGAAATTTATTAAACGGCAATTCTTGGTGCTGGCAGAAGTTTAGGGAGAAGGACCTTCTCAGGTTTCTGGAAGGTGGTTTGGCAACATGTATCAGAAACCTTAAAAACCAGCCTACACTTTGACCCCAAGGAACGTAAACATCTATTGGTACCACTTTGTGCCAGATGAGGCTTGGAACCTAAGAAGTGAGAGTTAGAAAGAACGTTTCCCCCTTTCTTTGGGCCCTGAAAAGATTAAATTGGGAACAGAGGGGGTTACTGGACTTCAGATAGAGACGACAGGGTCAAAGGTGAGTCCTCTATGGGGCAGTAGGCCTACACGGAGGGGGAATCCTGGGGGAGAGCAGCTTGGGTGCCAGGAGCCTGAAAACCTGCTGAGCACCTTTGGTGTTTCAATTGAAATGCTCTCCTGTTATCCCCACGCCTTCAAGAACATACAATTAACAGGTATATCCTGGCTTTAGTTGTGAGGTCTAGAAGTCTACTAGACTTTCGCCATCCCATGAGATGGGATCTACTAGACTTTCGCCATCCCATCTAGATGGGATGAGATGGGCTCCACTAGACCTCAAGGGTCTGGGGAAGGGGGCAAAGCCCTCCCTGGGATGCCCTGTTCCATGGACTGGAGACAGCCAAAGCCCTCCCAGCTTTTCAGCAAGTTCCCAGGGGAGGGGTAGCTGACACCTCCAAATTTTTAATTTTTTTAAATATTGAACTTGCAAAAGAGGAGATCTCATGGTTGGCTTTGAAAGACAAATACCTATTTACCCTTCACCAATTTTTTCTAGCTACACATATCTATGTATAACCACACCTTTTTTTGCTGAATGCTTTGAAATTAGTTGTAGACATAAGATTACTCTCACTCCTAAGTACTTAGCCTGCTTCTTAAAAAAAAAAAAAAAAAAAGGACGACAATTCTCCTACAGAATCAAAATACCATCATTGCACGCAAGAAAGGTAGCAGGGACACAATCATATTATGTCACAGACAGTCCTTTTTCAAATTTCCCCAATGATCTCCTAAATGTCCTTTATATCCTTTTTGAAAAAATTATCATCTTGAATACAATTAAGGTTCACACACTGTTTAATGTATTTTCACGTAGAGCTGTCCCTCCATTTTTGGTTTTTCATGATGTTGACATTCTTTAAGAGTCTTATGGACTATTCCCCAATCTCTGTTTGCATAATTGTTTCCTCATGATGTAATTCAGATGAGCTATTTGGGGCCAGATGCTACTGGAGGTGATGCTATATCCTTCCCTAATAGATCACATCAGGAGGCACAGAACGTTAGTCTGTTCCACTATTTATGAATCTGATTTTGGCCATTTAGTTAAGGTGAGATCTGACAGACCTCCCCCCTGTCCTTAATACATAATCTGTGAAAGGATATTCTTTTAAGAGTTAAGTTAATTTTTCTTTTTCTTTCTTTCTTTCTTTCTTTCTTTCTTTCTTTCTTTCTTTCTTTCTTTCTTTTTTAAGATTTTATTATTTATTTGACACAGAGAGAGAGATCACAAGTAGGGAGAGAGGCAGGCAGAGGGGGAGGGGGAAGCAGGCTCCCTGATGAGCAGAAAGCCCAATGAGGGGCTCGATCCCAGGACCCAGAGATCATGACCTGAGTGGAAGGCAAGGCTTAACCCACTGAGCCATCCAGGTGCACCCGAAAGAATATTTTGATACTGTGTGAACATCTCGTACCCAACAGCGTTTCACTCAATGGCTTTAGCATCTGATGATATTGATGGAATCCATTATTACGGGATTCTGCAGAATGGCAATTATCCAATTCTATTACTCCTTCTTTCTTTATTAGCTGGCATTCCTCTGTGAAGACAACCTGAAACCTGGGTCTCTGTCATACACTCCCTTTAAAACAGCAGGAAATCCTCTGCTGGAAGCCAATTAAGCACAATGTACTAGGTGGTCTCTAGTTCCTTCTCCTCATTCTTCTTTCCCTTCAACTGCTCCCTGTTGGGGGCGTGGTGCCCAGTGTTGTATAAAGTGCTTTAGGTACACTAGATCCCTGAATTAACTCCCAACAACCCTGGAGGCTAGGTGGGAGCAGTCTCATCTTACAGAGGAGGACACTGAGACAGAGAGAAGCAGCTGGCTCAAGGTCATCTAGTAAGTGGTGGACCTGAGATTTGGAACCTAGACACATTTGAACAAAAAGGCTATATTCCTGTCCAGCCACTTTCTTGAACCACTGCGTTATCCCTTTTTGTGTACACATAGAACAATTCAGGCAGTAACAGTCCTTGATTTTTATTGATTCCTAGAGAACCCTTTCTCCTTCCCCCTGAGTATTAGCCGTGCACAGCAAAAATTCCGGAGGAGTAAAAAGAGTGACCATGGGATTATGGGTCATTTTCCTTTTCTTCTTCATACTTAGCTGTATTTCCCAGGTTTTCTACAGTGAAGGAGCATTGATGGTTTGGTCAAATATCTAGTTGTCAGATTCAGAATGGCTCTTCCTAGGAGCAATCTGTCCCTGTTGGAGCCAGGCTTGGGTTGGACACGTGAACACCTGTCTGGGCTTATGTGCTAGTAAGTGGCCTTTTAGTGACATAGGTGATTCACGCTACACCAAACCAACTGGAGAAAGAATCCAGTCTGACTGATAGTCAATTTTCCCGAGTCCTAATCACAGCATGGCTTTGTGCAAGATGGCAGACAACCACCAAGGACAGAGAAGACTGAGGCTTGGACCTCAAGTTGTTTACAAAGTAACAGCAATACAAGAAAACACACCAGAAACACTTTTGGAGAAGGACAAAATAAGAAAAACTTGGCAACAGGAAAGAGGAGTGGCCATCATACCTGAAGGTCAGATACAGGAGAATTACCAAGGCTTCAACAGATTTCTAGAGGGAGAAGTCAAAATCACAGACCAGAAAGTCATTACTCTGAGAGAGTTTGTAAGATTCCGACCCTTTATAACTTTCTCATGTTTCTTATTTTTGTTACTCCACATCTGTTTCCTGATAGTCTTCAGCAAAGGGGTGGAGGGGGGGAGATGCCTTTAAGAAGGAAGAAAAGAAGAATTAATGGGAAGATAGAATCGTGACACCAAATTGTATAATTCTGAATAACAAAAAGCCTCCAAAAGGCAACTCTCATGCGTAAAGGGCTTGGGAGTCAGTTCCTTCCATCCTCACAAGAAATGAACCTGAACAAACTGAAAATCAACAGCTTTTCTTAGATCCATTGGAGAACTGAGGTCATAGAGCAACCCACCAGCCTGAAATCTGGCGGGTGGGGGGGATACAGAGAAATGTGACTTACCAGGAGCTGAAGCTGCCATTGGAGCCCACAGTCCGTAGGAACAGGAACACTCAAACGGTCTGATTTGCCAGAGGCGTAGTGTGGACTAACCTGACAGCTAAAAATCCCTGGAGTCCCAAACTTGTCTGGGCTTTACTTCCAGAAGCTCCACCAGGCTCTCACTGTGAAGGTTCTGGACAAAAATCTCCATGCGTCAACCAAGTGGAGGGGAAAGTAACCATTTTCAAACACACTCAGAGTGAATGTAACCATTTTGAAAGCGAAGAGCATTTTGTTCTCTTTAATAAAGGCATTAATCCAGAGAAACTGCTGTACCAGACCCTTATCTTCCCTGGGGGAAGGGCAAGGAGATAAGGACTACTCCTCCAGTCTTCCAGTCTGCTTTCATCACTCATCTGTTCCTGTAGGCTGTCCACCCCTTCCTTTAGACCCCTTAACACATTCATCATAGTCCTTTTAAATTTAAATTAAATTCCAAAATCGTTGTCATAGCTGAGTCTGGTTCGGATACTTGCTTCGTCTCTTCAGACTACTTTGTTGCCTTTGAGCATGGCTTGTAATATATTGTTGAAGGTCAGATGTGATGTATGTGATAATAGGACCTGAGAAAATCAGACTTTTAGAGCATGGTTTTAGGTTAATCTGATGAGGATCTAGGCTGTGTTTAGTGTTTGCTGTAGTTGTTGGTGCCAAAGACTTCAGTTTCCTCTAGATGTCTGTTTTGTTTTGTTTTGTTTTCCCTCTCTTCTGTTGTTTTGGATTTCCTTAAGAACTCCGTCTTGAATAGTCTGTTCCTTGCAAGCTCTCTCAGTCATAATCCACTTTTTATTTTATTTTTTTAAAAGATTTTGTTTATTTGTTTGACAGAGAGAGACATGTGAGAGAGGGAACACAAGCAGAGGCAACAGGAGAGGGAGAAGCAGGCCTCCCACCAGGCAGGGAGACTGATGCGGGGCTCCATCCCAGGACCTTGGGATCATGACCCGAGCCAAAGGCAGATGCCTAGCAACTGAGCCACCCAGGTGCCTCCATAATCCACTTTTATAATACTGGAGATTGTTGATGTGGCGGTAAGTGAGGTGGGTAGAATAATGTCCCCCCAAAATTCAAGTTCACTTGGAACCTCAGAATGTGACCTTATTTGGAAATAGGAACTTTTGCAGATGTAATTGCTCATGTTAACATGAGATCACACTGGATTAGCGTGGAACCTAAATCCAATGACTGGTGTGCTCATAAGAAGTGAGTACACATGGATATGCACGGACACATAGAAAGAAAAACAATAAAGATACTGTTGAACTGAACAGCACCATCAATCAGCTGGATCCAGTTGGCATTTACAGACTACTTCCCCCAACAACAGCATAATACACACGTTCCTCAAGTTCATATGGAACAGTCACCAAGATAGACCATATTCTGGGCCATAACACAGATCTAAACAAGTTTAAAAGAATAGAAATCATATAAATTATGTACTCAGACCACAGTGAAATTAAACCAGAAGTCAATAACAGAACAATAGCGACAAAACCCCAAATATTTGGAGATTAAACAACATACTTTTAAATGACATATGGATAAAAGAAGCTTCAAAAATTATTTTGAAAATATTGTACACGAAAATGAAATGAAAACTTACCAAAATTTGTGGGATGCAGCAAAAGCAGGGCTTAGAGGAAAATTTATAGTACTGAATGCACATATTAGAAAAGAAGAAAGATCTAAAAGTCATAATCTAAGCTTCTACCTAGAGACACTAGAGAAAGAAGAGTAATAGAAACCCAAAACAAGCAGAAGAAAACAATGGCAAAAATTGGAGTAAAAGTTAATAAAATTAAAGAAGATAAATTAATAGATAAAATCACTAAAACCAAAAACTTATTCTTTGGGGGGAAAAAAGACAATAAAATTGATAAACCTCTAGACAAACTAACCAAAGAGAGAAGACACAAATTATCGATATTTGTAATATAAGTAATTTAATTAATTAATATTAATAAACTAATATCAATTATAATATTAATTGGTTTATTGACTCATCGTTAAGTATATGATTAATTATAACATTATAATGTATTAATATTAATTATATATCATGTATTATATTAATTATAATATTAAATATTATATATTTATAATAATTAATATTAGATTTTTATGGTTTCAGGTCTTCCTTTGAGGTCTTGAAACTATTTTAAGTTTATTTGTCTGACAAAAAGAAAGAGGGGCAGTCACAACTGATCCAACGAACATCAAAAGGAGAATATAGGACTATTACAAACAACTCTATGCCCACAAATTTAATAATTTAGATGAGATGAACCAATTCCTAAAACACACAATTAGGGGCACCTGGGTAGCTCAGTCAGTTAAGCCTCTGACTCTTGATTTCAGCTCAGGTCATGATCTCAGAATCCTGAGATCTCTGCCCCTCCCCCTCCTTGTGCTCTCGCTCTAAATAAATAAATAAAATCTTTTTTTTTTTTTTAAGCACGATATACCAAAACTCACATAAGGAGAAATAGATAATCTGAATAAATCTCTTTGAAGAAGTTGAATAGGAATCAAAAGCCTTTCAAAAAAAGAAAGCACCAAGCCCAGATGGTTTACTAGTGAATTCTGCCAAACATTTAAGGAAAAAGAAAATGATCTAACTGACAGAGAAAAATGTTGCAAGAATTAATGATGACTGGGAAAAGCATTTATTTTATAAACCAAAACAGTTATCAAGAGCTTTCCAATGCATACATCAGGAAGTAGAGTGATAGCTGAGAGAATGTGTGGGCTAGATAATTTTTTTTTTTAACAAGCTTTAGTTCACTTTATTTTTCTATGTGGTAGCCATAGCTGGAGCCTGGGTCCTCTGCGCAGAGACTCTGGTGTGGGTCTTCACAAGATGGTCCGTGAACTCCTGATAGGGAGACGTGGTGAACACAGTCTCCTTCCAGAGGTCAGGGGTGAGATAGCTGTAGGTCTTGGAGATGGCATCAAAAGTAGCCTTGGCAAAGTTCCCCAGGGTGGCAGTGCAGCCCCTGGCGGAGGTGTAGCAGTCGGCGATACCGGCCATCATCAGCAGTTTCTTGGGCACAGGGGCCGAGACAATGCCAGTGCCTCTGGGGGTGGGGATGAGACGCACCAGCACAGAATCACAGCGGCCAGTCCCCTTGCATGGGACAGTGTGGGGTTTGCCAATCTTGTTCCCCCAGTAGCCTCGCCACACAGGGACACGGAAAGCTTGGCCAGAATGATGGCCCCGCGGATGGCAGTGGCTACCTCCTTGGAGCACTTGACACCCAGACCAACGTGTCCATTGTAATCTCCAATGACAACGAATGCCTTGAACCTGGTCCGCTGGCCAGCGGCGTCTGCTTTTGCACAGGCATGATCTTTAAGGCCTCGCCCTTGAGGGAGGCTCCCAGGAAGAAGTCGATGATCTCATAAGAGATAGATCTCCTCCAGGGACCTGATCTTCATGTCCTTGACCAGACGGCCCAGCTTGGTGACGGGGATCCACTCCTTGTCCTCGGCCTTGCCCTCGCGAGCCCCGCGGCCTCGGCCCGGCCCGGGATGCCACAGCCGAAGCCTCCGCGGAAACCACCGCAGCCTCCCATTCCAGGGCACCCCGGCCCTCCCCGCCCTTCCGCAGCACCGGCGTCATCCGTCGTTTGGTGTTCTCTCGGGGAGGAAGCTAGATAAATTTAAAAAAAAAAAAAATAAAATAAAATAAAAGCCTTATCCTTTACAGTGCAACACATAATGCAGATCTAAAAGGGAATATTAAGCAGAATAACAGATTAAATTTTATAACTCTAATCTTTAAAAAATTGTTTTGTGTATTTGCATTTGTAACATCAAACTAAATAGCCATTAAGATGGGCTCTAGTTATATAATTCAATTATACATTTACACTATGAATCACTCAAGCAAAAGCCTAGTTTGGGGATTTTTATATCTCAAAATATATCTCTTTATATCTTTATATCTTATATATACATATATGTATCTCAAAATTTTGCAAAGTTAAAAAGTTGCAAACTCATATAAAACAAAATCCACGATGTACTTGATAAGGAATTAATATTCAAAATATATATACACTTCTTAAAACTCAAAAACAAAACAAAAAAAACCTGATTCAAAAATAGGCAAACAACTTGCATAGACATTCCTCCAAAAAAGATATACAAATGGGCTCTAAGCACATGGAAAGATACACCACATCACTAACCACTAAAGAAATGCAATCGAAACCACAGTGAATCCAGGGGTACCTGGCAGGCTCAGAAGATGGAGTATGCAACTACTGATCTCAGGGTTGTGAGTTCAAGCCCCGCGTTCCATGCAGAGGTTACTTAAAAACAAAATCTTAAACATACACACAAACACTGAGTCCAAAGAAGACATACAGATGGGGAATAGACATGAAAAGATGCTCAGCGTCACTCATCACCAGGGAAATGCAAATCAAAAGTACAATGAGACATCACCTCACACCTGTCAGAATGGCTAAAATAAAAAACACAAGAAACCAGTGTTGGTAAGGATGTGGAGAAAAAGGAACCCTCTTGCACTATTGGTGGGAATGCAAACTGGTACAGCCAGCCCCTGTGGAAAACAGTACAGAGGTTCCTCCAAAAATTAAAACTAGAAATACCCTATAATCCATAATTGCACTACTGGGTATTTAACCAAAGAATACAAAAACAGGGGCACCTGGGTGGCTCAGTGGGTTAAAGCCTCTGCCTTCAGCTCAGGTCATGGTCTCAGGGTCCTGGGATCGAGCCCCACATCGGGCTCTCTGCTTGGCAGGGAGCCTGCTTCCTCCTCTCTCTCTGCCTGCCTCTCTGCCTGCTTGTGATCTCTGTCAAATAAATAAATAAAATCTTTTTTAAAAAAGAATATAAAAACAGTAATTCAAAAAGACATATGCACCCCTATGTTTACTGCAGCATTATTTTCAGTAGCCAAATTATGGAAGCAGCCCATGCGTCCATTGATAGATGGATGGATAAAGAAGATGTGGTGTATATGTACAGTGGAATATCATTCAGCCACAAAAAAAAGAATGAAATCCTGGAGTTTGCAACATGGATGGACTGGAGTTTATTAGCTTAAGTGAAATAAGTCAGTCGAGAAAGACACATGCCATACAATTTCATTCATGTGTGGAATTTAAGAAACAAAACAAACGAGCAAAGGAAAAAAAAAGTGAGAGAGACAAATCAAGAAAGAGACTCTTAACTACAGAGAACAAACAGATGGTTACCAGAGGGGAGGTGGGTGGGGAGATGGGGGAAATCGGTGATGGGGGATTAAGAGGACACTGACCGTGATGAGCAACAGTAATGTATAGAATCATTGAATCATTATATCGTACACCTGAAACTAATATAAACACTGTGGGTTAACTACAGTAGAGCTAAAATAAAAAACTGTTTAAAAAGAGGAAAAAAACCCACAGGGAGAAACCATTAGAATGGCTATTATCGTTTAATTAACTAACAGGAAATAACAAGTGTTGATGCGGATGCAGGGAAATTGGAACCCTTGTGCATTACTGGCGGGAATGTGAAATGGTGTCTCCACTACTGGAGACGGTAGGCAAGTTCCTCAAAGAATTAAAAATAGAATTTCCATATGATCCAACAGTTACATTTCAGGAATTGAAAAGAGATGAAAACAGAGACACAATAGATACATGTGTGCCTATGTTTATCGCAGCATTAGGAACAATAGCCCAAAGGTAGACGCGACCCCTCCCTCTATAGATGAGTGGATAAAGGAAGTGAGTGAGTGTGTGTGTGTGTGTATACATTGTAAAAATGTATATATATGCATACATACATACATTGTATATATAATGAAATATTATCCAGCCTTAAAGAAGGAAGGACTTTCTGACATATACTACTACATGGATGAGTCTTGAAAATATTATGCTAAGTGAAACAAACAAGGCAGTCACAAAAAGACAAGTACTGTATGATTACAGTTACATGAGGTACCTAGAGTGACCAGATTCACAGACACAGGACTTAGAGGGGTGGCTGCCAGGGCCTGGGCTGGAGAAAGGAATGAGAGTTAATGGTTCATGATTATGGAGTTTCGGTTTTGCAAGGTTAAAAAAAAATAAGTTCAGGACATGGATGGTAGTGATGGTTCACAACAATGAAAATGAATTTCATGCCATTGAACTGTACCCTTAAAAATGGTTCAAATGGTAAATTTTATGTTATGTATATTCCATCACTTTTAAAATAAATAATAATAATAACTCATGATAAACAGCGGAGCCGTATTTATTATTGCCCAAGCCAGGACACTTCGGATTGTGGAGGTAGATGCTTTTAACAACTAGACCTGGACAGCAGGAGTGACCTGACCTGGGAAGCCCAGGTATCCCTCCAATATCCTGCTCTCGCTGAAAAGAAATGAAATCAATCAATCAATCAATCAATCAATAAAATTTTAAATAAAAAAATATATATCCTGCTCTGATCTCAGTTGAAAAATATCCACCTATCTCAGTTGAAAGGGAGTGTCTTTTTAGTCTGGCAAATGTTCAGTAGAAGTAACTAGGGCTCTCACAATTAACACCACCAAGAAATAATCATTCCTCTTTCAAAACCTCAAACTTTAAAAATTTGGCCATGAAACTTTTATTTACTTTTAAAGATTTATTTATTTATTTATTTTGTGTGTGAATGGAGTGCAGGGCAGAGGGAGAGAAATCCTCAAGCTGACTCCCGGACTGAGCCCTGAGCACAGAGCCCATCTTGGGGTTCCAGTGGATCCCGGGACCCTGAGATCGTGACCTGAGCCGAAATCAAGAGGCGGCCGCTTAACCCCCTGAGCCATCTAGGCGCCCCGGCCATGAAACTTTTAAAATAAAATTGCCACAATAATTTTTACATATATTTCAGATTCACGGTTTTATCCTAGAAGTCCCTCCTACATTGGGACTCTCAGCTTTGGTCAGTATGCGGATGCGGGACCCACCTTTCCTTCTTGCCTCTTTCCTGTCCTTATGTCCCTCAATTTCATCTCAATCACACCCATCCTTTAAGGTAGACCCCACACACATGCCCGCCACATCTGTCCAGCTTTGCCTGGTCCACAAGGTGGAATTCCTCTGATTTCACACCTCACTGGTACTTTACTTGGCATGAGAATTACAGGAGATAAGACCTGGATTCTTTTTTTTTTTAAGACTTTATTTATTTATTTGAGAGAGAGAGAGAGAAAATGAGCAGGGGGAGGGGCAAAGGCAGAGGGAGAAGCAGGCTGCCCGCTAGCAGGGAGCCCGATGTGGAACTCGATGCCAGGATCCTTAGATCATGACCTGGGCAGAAGGCAGACGCTTAACCAACTGAGCCACCCAGGCACCCAAGACCTCGATACTTGAATGAATGTTATGCTCATCTGCTCAGCTGCCAACCTTGAAAAATAGCCATAATTAAAATCATTAACAGCCATAAGGAAAACTACCTGGGACCTCCCGTCTTCAAACTCCTTGAGTTTCCAGGAGTTTGTGGGGAGCTTAAGGCTGAATCTTGGTGAAAGAATCCAATTTGATTCTTGGCCACAGCCTGGAGTCGGGGGGTGGGGGGAAGGAAGGGACACAACCGACATCCCTCTGACTATTTTTCATATACAGGAAGTGGTAATTCTCACCCTCCCTGGTCTTGGTCTCTGACTCACTGGGTCTCCCAGCCCCCAGGGCATGGCCTCCTTGCCGCTAAGGCCCCAACAACACAGTTGACTGGCTGAAAAACTCCCCTAGTGGGGAGCCAGCTGGCCGGAGAAGTGCTACTCTGCCCATTCATGTGGTTTTGTTAGGAGCCTGGAGACCTCAGGCCTGGGCCAGGTTACCTTGATCACACCAATTGCTGTAGATTCAAAAACAGTCCTAAAGGTCACCTGTCTCATTCAGTACTTCACACCCCAAACCCCAAGTTAACAATGTCACCTCTGTGTTCCTGTACCCCCATAGTACATGGTGTGACTCTAAGCAGTAAAGATTCCATCTGAGGTTTCTTGCAAACGTTCAGCTGACATCATGCTTCATATATCCCAGCATTCCTCTCCTATAGCCATGGATCCCCGGGATCACCAGCTTAAAAGACAACAAAGACGCATCTTACAGGGAAATGGAAGCCTTAGGTAGAACCAAAGGGCAACATGACGAAAGCGAGTAACGTACATCTCAAGCTCGTGACACAAGCATCGAGCATGTACTTTGACCACTTCACACCCACTAGGATGGCTATCACCAAAAACATAGAGAATAAAAAGCGTCGGCAAGGATGTGGAGAAACCAGAACCCTTCTACATCGCTGGTGAGCATGGAAAACCGGGGAGCTGCTGTGGAAAACAGTCTGGCGGCTCCTTGAAGGGTTAAAAAAAACGTAGACTTACCGTTTGGCCTAGCCACTCTATTCCTAGGGATATGCCCAAAAGAATGGAAAACAGGTGTTTAGACTGGTATAAGAATTATGTAAGGTGGTTCATAGCAACGCTGACTGCAGGGCCAAAAGGCGGAAGCTGCCCAGCTGTTCACCAGCTGGGAAATGGGTAAGGGTGGCATGTCCAGTCATAAGAAGCAGTGAAGTCCCCGATACATTTGCAACATGGACGAACCTTGCAAACATTAAGGCAAGTGAGAGAAGCCAGACATCAAGGGTGCATACGTTATGATTCCATTTACAGGAAGTGTCAAGAATAGGCAAATCCATAAAGACAGAAAGCAGCTTAGTGATTGCCAGGGGCTGGGAGGAAGGGGAAATGGGGAATGACTGCTTCATGGCTATGAAATTTCCTTTGGAGGTGATGAAAATGTGGTTATACAGCATTGTGAATGTGTTGAAAGCAGCTATAATATACACTTTAAAATGGTTAGTTTTGAGTTTTATGTGATGTGAATTTTATCTCAAATTTTTTAACTGTGCATTTCCACTAAGGCAAGTCTTGGTCACAGAAGGTGCCTCTCTCCTTGCAATATTTAATCTTAATCCTCCAGGGTCAGCACCCCATCTCTAAAGCCACCACATCCCAAAAGAGGCCAGAAGAGGGAGATGTCAGCTGCTGCGTGACCTTCACCTGAACTTGGGCTTCCCTTCTACTGTTTTCCCATCACTCTCAGAGTCTGGGGGTCACACAAACTCCAGGAAGACCCAGGTATTTCCAATGCTCTGGCATCAAATGTATCACAGGGCCCTCGCTAATTCTCAGCACCGGTTAACAAAAACCAACACTGAATGGATTCCATGTGAAGTCAGAATGTTCTCAAACAGGAGGAAATGAAAGTGAGCATGGATGGTCTATTTAAATGGGTAACAAAGTTCAGGGTAATACACAAAGAGGAAATATACACTACTGACTTTGTATAAGAAAGAAGAGAAAATGAGAAAATGTGTATTTTCATGAAAAGAAACACAGGAAGTATAACAGAAACTGACAAAAGAAGCTAACCATATTGGTGGGAGGGAACAATGTGGAAATAGGGATGGTGGTGAGACTTCTCTTGTATACCTTCTTATGTCATTTTAACTTTGAACCTTATGTTTCATGTGTGCAAAAGAATAAAATTAAATTTTGCAAGGATGGGATAAAGCAAACCCTACCATAGAGTGTAAACACGAACAGAACAAATTGATTATGTAGGTTTTACTTGCTAGGTATATTATTAGTAATACCACTGGTCTGGTAATTCTGAAATTCTTTTATATTCTTTTATAATAATATGGTATTAAGGACATACATATTTTACTGAAGAGAAAAAAACAGTAGCAATAAGTAAAAGAAGTTAAAGAAAAACCCTACGATGTTAAATTTGAGGTGGAAATATCAGTTTGAACTCATGATTGTTTGAAAAATGAGTTTCCAGGGGGCCTGGGTGGCTGAGTTGGTTTAGTAGCTGCCTTCAGCTCAGGTCATGATCTTGGGGTCCTAGGACGAAGCCCCGCATTGGACTCCCCGATCAGCGGGGAGTCTGCTTCCCCCTCTGCCCAACACGCCCTCACTCATCCTTTCTCTCTCTTTCTCTCTCTCTCAAATACATAAATATAAAAAAATCTTATAAAAATGAGCTTGCAGTTTCTGTTGACAGACCTAGAAAGAACAACACTCCTATACCAATGAACACACATCACACTGCGTTGTTTGTTTATTTTTTTTTTTAGGATTTTATTTATTTATTTGACAGAGAGAGGGGAAACAAGCAGGGGAAGCGGCAGGCAGAGGGAGAGGGAGAGGGAGAAGCAGACTCCCTATAGAGCAGGGAGCCTGATATGGGACTCGATCCCAGGACACTGGGATCATAACCTGAGCTGAAGGCAGATGCTTAACCACCTGAGCCACCCAGGCACCCCTGTGTTCTTGGTTTGTTTTTTTTTTAAGATTTTATTTATTTATTTGACAGACAGAAATCACAAGTAAGCAGAGAGGCAGGCAGAGAGAGAGAAGGGGAAGCAGGCTCCTGCTGAGCAGAGAGCCCAATGTGGGGCTCGATCCCAGGACTCCGAGACCGTGACCTGAGTCGAAGGCAGAGACTTAATCCACTGAGCCACCCAGGCGCCCCTGTGTCCTTGTTTTCTAGCTGTCATTCACCACTTAGGGTGCTAGAACCCCTTGAAGAAATGGTTAATTCTAGGCCTGGGGCTAAAAATGTACATCAGGAGCCCAGAACATCTCAGGGAGCCAAAGGCAAATTGTGATCATGTGCAAGGGATGCGGGAGCTTGACCTGAAGGACTCCCGCTGCTCAACGTGGGACTAGGTCAACGCCAAAATGGATAATGATAGTATTAGGTTATAACACATTTTTTTAAAAAATCCATGAATCTGCAGTGATTTTTTTAGGGAAAGGGATGGGGGAAATTGCAGCTCATAAAGGTGGAAGGAATAAAAGAATGAACAACCACCAGTTTGCAATGTCCACCCCCCCCACAGTGGTATATGATTCAGGCAAGGCTCGCCGCTGATGTCTCCAAAACTATTAGGTGAACAGGACCCTCAGTAGAGTCCAGGCCCATATGAGGATCCCACAAGCTACTTCCTAATCGCAAGGGAGAAATTGGAGAACATCACTCAGCATCACCCAGAGAGCACAACCTGACGTCATCTGTCCTCTGGTGTGATTCAAGTAGCAGTACACACCATCACCTAGGTCGTACTCTTGTCCAACATCTTAAACCTGAATGTAGCCATGAGTAAATAAGCAGATTAATCCAGCATGGGGGGCATCCCACATGCCGACAGCCCGGGACTCTTCAAAAGAGCCAAGGTCACCGGAACAAACCAATAGACACAGCAACAACATAGAGGTGACAGACGATTTTAGATCCCAGGAGACTCAGGAGACAGAACCAAATACATATGGGAACCTCGACTGGATTCTGGGTGGCAGAAAAAAAAATCCAACTTTAAACGAGATCTGGGGGACAACAGTAGAGATTTGAATACAGATGGTACACTGTATACTATTATGGTTGTGAAAATGGTCTTGTGGTTTTGTGGCAGAACATCCTTAGGAGGAGATGCTGAGATATTCAGAAGAGAAGTATCAAGATGTCAGCAACTTGCTTGCAAATTGTTCAGCAAAATAAAAGTATGTAAAATACACAGAGAAAGGGGGCGAGAAAGAGAAAGCAAATACAAAATGTTAACAGTTGGAGAATCTAGGGGAGGGCGTGTGGGGAGGGGTTACTTCATGTAGTCTTTTTTCAACTTTTCTTTCAATTTTGACAATTTCTAAATAAAATGTCGGGGTGCGCACAATTGCAGGGTGGGCGGAGCCAGCTGTAATAGGGCTTGCTGCCGGACCCAAGACAGATTGCTGCCCATACTGGAAGGTTAGAAGGACTCCTTAAATTATACTGGACTAACGCTCCTTTGAAGTCTTCCTGAAGACAGCAGGAAGGGTGTACATGTCACGTTTCCTGAGCCCCCTTGCCCCATTCAGCACCCACCATTCACAGACACTCGGAACTCAACAGCCTTTGGAAAAGTTTAATGAATGGAAAACACAGCTGGCAAACATCAGCCAGGTGGAGAGGGTTTCCCAAGTCCCCAAGCACTGGGATGGGTGTTCCACACCTGTGCCAGCTTCTGGGCCCTGTGAGGCTTCTGGCTGGTTCCAGTCCTGTGCTCAGGTGGGGGGGAAGGATCTACCCATCATGCCAGGGGTTCCCTTTCTTATCATCTGGGACACCTGGGGCTCTTCCTGGGTGGATCTCAGACTCTGCTGGGGAAGCCTTTCTGTTTCTTTCTAGGACCACCCTGGCTCAACATAGCATTTGCTCATTCATTCACTTCATTTATTCAATTATTTGACAAGTACTTCTTGAGCACCAGTTTGGGGCAACTGTTTGGGGACTTGAGCAACTGTTTGGGGACACTAGGGACACCCCCAGAGAACAAGCAGTGGTGGTTTCCCTTCTCAAGGCGAACAGCAACCATCACAAGGGTCACGGAGGGAGGAACAAGGTGCCAACAGTGCTGATAAGAGGAAAACTGCTGAGGTGACATTTCGTTGACAAGCAAGATAAACAATCTGGGGCTCTGGGGCTGAGATGGGCTTGGGGGACGATAAGAAGGAGAGGGTCAGGGGACACTCGCAGGGTTCTGACTTGTATAACCAGCAAGATGGTTGTAGCCTCAAAGGGACATCCTGGAAAAGGCCGGCAGTGAAGGGGGGTGACCAACAGCTACACGGCCACCACACGACAGTCAGGCACACAGAGGGGAGGCATGAGCCGAGCCATGGATCTGCGAGTCATCGTGGAGGCTCTGTGTGGCCAGAGCCTGCCCTGCTCCTCCAGAAACCTCCACCACCGCAGCCAGAACGACACATGAAAGTCTTCAGTCCTGGCAGTCTTCTTTTGTTTCGCTCTTCTTTGTCCTCAGAAGCAGACTCTGGGCACATCTCCTATCCCGAAGGCCAGGCTCTGGCTTCCTGGCTGGGAAGGATGCCTTTCCTTCCTGCCCTGGAAGAAAGGGTGGTGAGGATGTGAAGGGGGAAATGGCGTGGGGAACACACACGCTAACACTCTCTGTCACACACACAGACACACTCATGTGCACGATTCCATTTCTCAGGACCTGCTAACCCACGGGTGTCAGATTCACTCCATAAAGGTGGGGGATCATTTCGTTTAGCCAAATTTGGAGGAGGGAAGCCTCAGTGTTTGTGCTGGAGAATGGAAGCCGTCTCTGTTACACTCCTGCCCCACGGTTTCCTAAGAACAAGAAATTCTTGGTGCAAGTACATTTCACGTGGAGCAGGAGCAGGATGAGGGGACCGTCTCACTTGCAGGTGGCCATGGAGCAAAATGGGGAAAAACCGGGCACGTGTGGCTGAAGAGTCTCAGGAGCACGAACCCCCCAGGAATTCAGAGAAGATGCGCGTTGGGATGGGTATTCATTTCCTGGGGCTCCTGCAACCAGCGACCCTCAGCTTGGAGGTTCACAACCACAGCAAGTGAATGGCTTGCCGCTCAGACGGCTGCAAGTCCAAAATCAAGGTGTCAGTAGGGCCACACTCCTCCGGAAGCTCTAGAGGACACACTGCTCCTGGGTCTCCCAGCTCCGGGGGTCTCTGGGCATTCGCTGTTGGGTGGTTCCAGCACTCCAGCCTCTGCTCCCATGTTCCATGGCCTTCTCCTCTTCTGTCTCAGTGTCTCTCCTCTGTGCGTCTCTCGCGAGGACACTTGTCATTGGATTTAGGGCCCATCCAGATAATGATCCCATAGACAGATCTCCGCATCTCGAGATCCCAGCTATGTCTGCGAAGAGCCTTTGTCCAAATGAGGTCACATTCGCAGATCCCATGAATTCTAATGTGGACATTATCTTTTGGGGGCCACCATTCAACCCACTACAGGATGAGCCTCTCACAGGACACAGGGGATGGGAGGCAGCGGTTACGATTTTTCTTTCTTTCTTTCTGGTGTCGTACTAGCAGCTTGTGGTCAGGGACACTCATACCAGAACTTCGCTGAGAAACCCAATGCTCCCTCGGGCTCTCGCCACTTCTCAAGAAGAAACAGAAGGCATTCTGGGAAATGCTTCTGGGCCTCAAACCCCTTCCTAGCTATGCAAATGATATCCTCTCTTCAAGGCCCATTTCCAAGCACCCCCCCAACTTTGGCCAGCCACCTCAGACCCCAGCTAGCTCATCTTCCAGTGGACTCTATGACCTTGGCCCATAGAGTCTTGTTTGACACCCCCCCCCCCCGCACCCTGGACCTGCATTTGCGGGCTGCCCACTTTATGGGGGACCCAGGCTTCTGTGAAAACCCATTTGGCAATTAATCCTGCTAATGGTTTCGGCATGCTAGCCTTGGACTCTGTTCTGTGAAGTCCCAGATTTCCTGAGGGGTGAGCAGAAGGTTCAAAGGTCAGTACAACTAACTTTTAGGAAACTAAAATTCCTTTAGCCAGAACCATGCTCAGAGATCACCTTTAAACCACCAAATGCCAGAACTTGAGGCTCTAAAGCAAAACTCAATTTGTTCCTTGCACAGTAAGTGGGCTATTCCTTGCCCTTGGACAGATCTAATTTGCAAGTGGCGGTGGGGGGAGGGAAGAGGGTTCTCTCTCTCTCTCTCTCTCTCTCTCTTTTCTTTTTCCTTTTCATTTCCAGATTTCACAGTTGGCTTTCCTGTGTTATACGCTTATGCATGGCAACTCCTGTGTATTATTCTTCTCATGACCCTAACCCAAACTCCCTGAGTGCAGAAGGAATGCCCCTAATCTCCCCCACCTCAGATGGGCCAAAGAACATTTTGTGCAAGGCTGGGCAGAACAGGTGCTTCGTAAAATCACTGAGGCAAAGTAGGGAGCAAGGGAGATGTTCACACTAATCTAAGGGACTCTGAGATATTTTCCCATGCAGAGAGACTGTTCTCACCAAGAGGAATTCTGGGATGAGCTGCTAAGAGAGGGCTTTCTCCTCACCTCATTGCCCAGGTCCAGTGCCTTTCCAGAAAGTCACTGTGCCCAGTGCCTGACATAGAAGTCAACACACAGTAGATGCTCATCCAGTGCTGACCGCCCCAGGGAATTCTCAGGTCTGCCAATCTCAGTCAGGGCCCAGAACTAATAGGATGGGGAGAGGGAGAGAGAGATTTAAGGGATTAGCTCACATGATTCTGGAACCTGGCAAATCCAACATCTGCAGGGTAAGCTGGAGATCCAGGGAAGAGGTGATGCTGCCATTTGAGTCCAAAGGCATTCTGCTGGCAAATTCCCCCTCTGTTGAGGGAGGTCAGTCTTGAGGCCTTCAGCTGGTTGGGTGAGGCTCACCCACATTATGGCCAGCAGTCTACTTTACTCAAGTCTATTGATATAAATGTTAAGCCTATCTAAAAAACACATTCCTAAAAACATCTAGAGTAGTATTTGACCAAACATATGGATGCCAAGTTGACACATAAAACTAGCCATCACACTCCGCAACACCTGCCCCGCCAAGGCCTTCTGGGGATCGCTGAGGATTCTGGTTTTCCCTCTCATTCTCTCTGCCTCTCCCTTTCAGGCTGGGCTGACCCTGAGGCTCTCCCCTGCCCTATTCTATCCAAAGAGGTCCAGGTACCTGAACTCCTATTCCTGGAACTTTCTCTTTCCAGCCAGGCAGTTCCCAATACTTTGGCAGTTCCCAGAATTACATTCTCCCCCAAAAGTCCCTCTAGATGGAATCAAGAGTTGGTGGCTGTGCCTGGGTACCTCTCCCTGCCCCCTCCTCCTGTTCCTCCTTCCCCACTGCATCACTGCCAGCCTGGACCAGCAGGAAACAAGATTAGTCCTTGCCCTCCATCCCAGGGCAAGGCCTGAGTCCCCGGCAGCTGTTGAGCTGAGTCATTGAGGAGATACCTTTGGTGGAGTTGGAGGAAAGGGAACAGGAAACAGGGGGCGGGGGGAGGTGGCTGCATCTCGGTTCTCCCCAAGGACTCATCCACAGTCAACAGCAGTTCTGGGGGGAAGGGGAGAGGGGTGTGCTTTGGAGACAGAGCTCCAACTTTGCACCCAACTCTTCCTGAACCCCTAGCCCTGCCGCTGGGGACTCCTCAGGGCCAGCTGGACCAAAAGCCACCCCATCCAAGAGGAGGCACTGTTGATTTTTCCCTCTCCGGGTCCTTCGGGACAGCAGCCCGGCAGCGCCACCTGGTGGTCGGCGTCGCTCAGCCCTCGCGGGGAGACTCCGCGCAGGCCAGGGCCCCTGTGTGCGAGGACAGTTTATTTACACTGCAGGTGACTCGATCCCTGCGAATCCAGGAATCCCCCGTGCACATCTCTGTAACTAACTCTTCTTACTCCAGCAGGACTCCTCTTGATTCCCCCTCTTTAGTTCAAGAGTAGTGTATATTCATCATAAAAAAGAAAAACACTGGTAAACAAAAATCTCACATACACAGTTGCTGGATTAAAAAAAAAAAAAAGGACATCCGTTAAATTTGGATTTCGAATAAACAATGAATAATTGCGTGGGACTTGCTTGTTCTAAAGAATTATTCGCAGTTCATTTGAAGTGCAAATTTAACGGGATGTCCTATTTTTTTATTTGCGAAACCTGGCATCTCCATACCCATAACCTAGTTACACTCAAGTTAACACATTGAAGTGTATTTATGCAGCTTTTAAAAAAATCTCTGTTTGTACATTTTTTACCCAAAAAGCGGAGAGAGGTTCATAAGGTAGACTGTTCTACCACCTCATTTTTCTATTTAGCCACATCCCGTGAACCTCTTTTAATAGCATCAAATGTTCTCTTATAGCCTAGTTTTCCACGCCGATGTACTAAAAGACTCTTAGGCATCTGAACATAATTATAGTGCCCTGATCCCCTTCTTTTTTTCAAGGACCTGACTGCCCTGGTCCTTCCCTGGCTCCCAGGAATTCACCATAAGGGCTCACTGTCCTCTGCCCTTGCTATAGGAACCAGTCTGAACACTTCAACACAGGTGACAAGTGCGCCCTTCCTCGGAGAAACACTAGGGCTCTGGCTCAGAACTTAGACTCCGGGGTCAAAACCGTCCCTGCCACAGCACCAGAGTCTTGGACACTGCTTAGAGTTGCTTGGCTGCAGCCTCCCTGATTGCAGAGTAGGGCTAGCAATCATGGTAGGGTTACTGGGATGATTAGCCTCAAGAGATGATCACCTCCAGGTGGGCAAGAAGTTTCCAGATCCATCACGGTCACCACCATATCCTGGTAGAATACATTTCATGCTTGCACATCATAGGCACTCAGAAAATGTGTTGACTGGGGCACCTGGGTGGCTCAGTGGGTTAAGCCTCTGCCTTCAGCTCAGGTCATGATCCCAGGGTCTTGGGATCAAGCCCCGAATTGGGCTCTCTGCTTGGCAGGGAGCCTGCTTCCTCCTCTCTCTCTGCCTGCCTCTCTGCTTACTTGTGATCTCTCTCTGTCAAATAAATAAAATCTTTAAAAAAAATGTGTTGACCAAATGAACCAATTTCAGATGATTTCCTGTGGGAGGAAGGAGTGTGACTGTCCTCTCCAGGGGAGATGGCACAAAGCTCTTAGGATCTGTTGTAAGAGAAACTGAGTCATCTTAAAAATGTTAAGCATTAGGGCACCTGGGTGGCTCAGTGGTTTAAGCCTCTGCCTTTGGCTCAGGTCATGATCTCAGGGTCCTGGGATCAAGTCCCGCATCAGGCTCTCTGCTCCTCAGGGAGCCTGCTTCTCCCCCGCCCCCCGCCTCTCTGCCTGCCCTCTGCCTACTTGTGGTCTGTCAAATAAATAAATAAAATCTTTTTTTTTTTTAAATGTTAAGCATTTATTTGAGCAAAAAATCAACTCACATTGGGCAGCTCTAAACAGGAAGTGGTTAGGACACTTAGCTGGTCAGAGCCACGGGGAAGACAGAGAAAGGGCAGAAGCAGAGAAAGGAAGTTATTTGATTGAGCGTAGTTGAAAGCCTCATTGGCTGTTCGTGATTGGGTGTCCTTGGGATTTTGATTTCTTAACCCTGAGACATTTATGGGCTTAGATTTTGGTTTGCTGACATAGGTTGCCACAGTACTGGAGACACACCAGCTTAATGGCTTCCTTGTTGAATTAATTGAACAGATCTGACCTGCATTCTAACCACAGGTTCCTGAGCAGCCAGATTAGCCTACCTTGCCTCTCCCCACAATAACACAGCTCACATACTTCCGGCTCAGGTAACTCAATCAGTAGCTTTGAGAGCTCCTTCTGCAGAGGAAAAGGGAAGTCTGTCCAATGTCTGAATGAGCTTCCTATGAGACAATCCAGACTTGGATCTCTGCCCCTTTCTGGCTATGTGACTTCCTAGTAGTTTTCTTATTGCTCCAAATGACCACACCCTTAGCATCTTAAAACAGCACAAATTTGTCATCTCACAGTTCTGTAGGGTGGAAGTTGGACACAGCTCTCACTGGACTAAAATGTAGCTGTTAGCAGTACTGTGTTCCTTTCTGAAAGCTCAGGGGGAAATCCATTTCTCCTGTGTAGTGAATGCTTGTGGCCCTCAAAAATTGAAACCCCAAACCCATATGTGATGGTATTTGGAGGTGGGGCCTCTGGAGGGGTTTAGGTCTCGAGGGTGGATGAGATGAGTGCCCTTACAAAAGGGACCTCAGGGAGATCCCCCACCCCTTCCACCATGTGAGGACATGACAAGATGATGACTATCCCTGAACCAGGAAATGGGTTCTCACCAAACACCAAACCTGCTGGTGCCCTGATTTTGGACTTCCCAGCCTCTAGAACTATGAGAAATAAATTTTTGTCACTAATAAGCACCCCCGGTGTGTGATTTTTTGTTATAGCAGCCCAAGATGACTAAGACTATTCCCTTGCCCTTTCCAGCCATTGCATGCTCCCCACATTCCTTGGCACATGGCCTCAACTTCCATCCTTAAAGTCAACACTCTTGGCATTCTAGAGTCACATCTCCCTCTGACTCATCCCTTCTGCCTCCCTTTTAGGACTTTTTAATTATTTTGTGCCTCTCTGGATAATCCAAAATAATCTCTTTTTAAAAAAAAAGATTTTATTTATTTATTTAAGAGAGAGGCAGTGAGAGAGAGCATGAGGGAGGGGAAGGTCAGAGGGAGAAGCAGACTCCCCATGGAGCTGGGAGCCCGATGCGGGACTCGATCCCGGGACTCCGGGATCATGACCTGAGCTGAAGGCAGTCGTCCAACCAACTGAGCCACCCAGGCATCCCCAAAATAATCTATTTTTAAGTGAGGGACTGGCAACCATGATTCCATCTGAAACTTTAATTCACTTTTGCCGGGTAACCTAACAAAGTCACTGGTTACAGGAATTAGGATGTGGACACCACTTAGGGGGACCATTATGCTGCCCATCGTGACCCATTGTGACCTAGAGTAATTATATAACTTCTAAGACTCTGTGTCTTTTCTTTTCTTTCTTTCTTTCTTTTTTTTATTCAGTTCATTGACATATACTGTATTATTAATTTCAGAGGTGGATCCAGTGATTCATTAGGCACATATAACACTCAGTGCTCATTACATCACGTGCCTTCCTCAATGCCTGTCACCCAGTTACCCCATCCTCCCACTGCCCTCCCCTTCAGTAACCCTCAGTTTGTCTCCTATGGTTAAGAGTTTCTTAAGGTTTTTCTCCCTCTCTTTTTTATTTTATCTTATTTTTCCCTCACTTCCCCCATGCTTCTGTTTTGTTTCTTAAATTCCACATATGAGTGAGATCATAATTGCCATTCTCTGATTGACATATTTCACTTAGCATAATACCCTCTAGTTCCATTCATGTCATTGCAAATGACAATTTTGGGGGGGGTTGATGGCTGCATAATATTTATTTATATATATAAATATATAGATAGATATAGATATATCTCACATCTTCTTTATCCATTCATCTGTTGATGGACATCTAGGCTCTTTCCATAGTTTAGCTATTGTGGACATTGCTGCTATAAACATTCAGGTGCACGTGCCCCTTCAGATCACTACATTTGTATCCTTTGGATAAATACATAGTAGAGCAATAGCTGGGTCGTAGGGTGGCTCTATTTTTAATTTTTTGAGGAACGTCCATACTGTTTTCCAGAGGGTCTGCACCAGCTTGCATTCCCACCAACAGTGTAAGAGGGTTCCCCTTTCTCCTCATCCTTGCCAATATTTGTTGTGTCCTGACTTAAGTTTAGCCATTCTGACCAGTGTGAGGTAGTATCTCATTGTGGTTTTAGTTCGTATTTCCCTGATTCCTGGTGATGTTGAGTATTTTTTCATGTGTCTGTTGGCATCTCTGTGTCTCTATAAAGTGGAATTCCCACAATGGTTAGAGTGGGGCTCAGGGATGACATTGTATGAGTCATCTATTGCCATGTAACAAATTACCCCAAAACTTAGTGGCATAAAACAATATTATTATCTCACACCCTTCTGAGGGTCAGAAATTAGTGAGCAGCTTAGCTGAGTAGTCCAGGGTGGGTCTTTCACAAGGTATCAGTCAAGGGTCTGGTCATCTGAAAGGTTGCCTAGAGCTGAAAGCTTCCAAGATGGCCACCTCTGTGGTTGTTGGCAGGAGGCCTCTCAGCTCCTCCCATGTGGACCCCTCCACAGGGCTGTTTGAGCGTCCTCACCATGTGGCAGCTGGCTCCCCTAGAGAGCAGTCCAAGAGAGCCAAACAGAAGCTACAATGTGGGGTGGTTGTTTTTTTTTTTTTCAATCTAGCCATATACCCCTATTACCTATTTAAAATAATTAAATGATTTTTCAAAATAAATAAGAATCAGGCATAACATTATTCTATTTGGTCTAGTTCAGAAGTTTCCAAGCATTATCTGCAGAATCCTTTCCTCAAATGAAAGGAACTCCAAATGGGGAACTCCAATATGGAAACCAGATGCAAGGGCAAGGGACCCAAATGGATGCAAGTCCTGCCACACACCTCTCACACTTGTTTACTAACCTCTGGGTACAACCCCTATCCAAGCAAGACCTTTCTGACTTTTCAAAGTTGGCAATAAGAGCTTTTATGATATTTGAAATAGTAAATCTTTCTTCTCAATATCCCTTATTATGAAAATATTTTATAAATATTTTAGTCAGAAAGTTATCCACCTTCAAAGGAAGGAAGGAAGTGTTAGTCATTTGGTCAGAACAGGCTGTGCCCTTAAAACTCTGCCCAGAAGCTTTACCACTTGAGAGCCTAAAACAAGTGGGGGGAGGGAGTGCTTGTTCCAGGCGATTCCCTCTCCCCCTTCCTCACCCAACCTTCCCTTCCCTCCCTCTCTCCCCACGCCCTATATCTGGATTAGCTTCCAAAAGCCAGAATGATGGAGGGTTAGCCCCATCTCAGCCTCAGGATGCTATGTTTCTTCCTGCATCCCAGCCATTTGTGGCCAGTCAGACGTGGGTTTAGATCCCAGACCCACCACTCACTAGCTGATTGAATTTGGCCAACTTACTTAACCCTTCTGAGCCTTGGTTTCTGCATCTAGAACTTGGAGATGGTGACTACCTATTGCTAGATTGCAGAAAAGATAATATGCGTACACCCAGCACACGGAAGGGCCTCAATTAATGGGGACAATTATTACTAGACACAAAGGGGAGCCTGTTAAATGTCCCTCAATATCTCTTTATCCCTTCTTCCTTTTTGTAATAGAAGGATTAACTTGGTGCCTTGGTCAGAGGCAACAAGTCCCAGGCTCTCCCACAGCCAAGGTGGTCACATGGCTAGTTCTGGCCAATGGAATATGAGTGGAATTGATGCACCCAACCTCCTAATCATGCCCTAGAAAGGATGCGACCTCCCACTCCCTCCCATCTTTGTATCCTCTATTTGGGGGCTAAAGAGTCCTGGGCCAGCTGTCCTGGAGGCAGGAAAGGAAGCCACCTGTGAAAGGGGCAGAGCCTCTATGGTCGCTGACCTCAAAAGAAAAAAAAATGTCATTTCTAAGCCAATATATCCTTGGATCTCTTTGTTACATCAACTTAGATGAACCATGAAGGAGTTCAAAGTTGTTGAGGAGGAAAAATGTTCCCTTCTTCCCTTCTGGGTTCTTTAGTTGGTCTAAAAATTAAATTGACATAGAGCAGAGTAACAGGAGAAAAAATTTTAATTTTTTACATATGGGAGCCCCATAAAAATAGGAGACTCAAAGATAGTCAGGCAAATGAGGCTCACATGCCGTCCTGAGCTGAGGAATGGGACAAGGGACCTGGGGCTCCAGAGGGAGGAGGACAAGTCCCAGGAAGATGAGAAGAGTAGGTGTTTGGTAATCGGGTGTTGGCTCTGTCATGCAGGAAACTCTCTCTAGTTAAAAAAAAAAAAAAATTATCTGGTAATAGCTCTCTTTCTGGGTCAGGCCCCCTATCTAAATTCTTCTAGGCAGTTAAAGGAGAGGGAAAAAGCTTTTCCTTTGTCTTTTGGGTCTTGCTTGCCTTCAGCTCAAAATAATCCACATGCCAAAGTGACACATTTTGGGGTGATGTATTCTGTTCCCCCTCTCCCCGAGTGTATGCTAAGGAGTCTTAGAATTCACATGGTGCACTCATACATCCAGGGCCCGCCTCTAGGGCCACTTCTGCCATAAGTCTCTCTCCCTCCAGGGGAAGAAAAAAAAACAACCCAGAAGGGCTGCTAGGGATGCCTGGACTCCAGCATCCTCCTCCTCTGTAAGGTCACGCTGAAGCTGGTAGCTGAGCCACCTACCTGCTCCCGTCCCCATACTGCGTCTTCACTGTGCCCAGGGGCGTGGCCTACGTGGGGCCCTCTGTCAGTGGTATCTCAGTCTTCACCTTCTGATGAAGGATAGCCAACCATGTCAGACAGTTAAATACGAGGGTCCTCGGATAACTGTCTGATTCGGTGAGCTGAGGGTGAGGAACACAGCATTGGCCCGCCCCTGGCAGCCTCGGGCTGCTTTCACCCCAGTCAAGGGGGACAGAGCCAGAGAGGGAAGCAGGCTTCCCTCCTTACAATTCAGTTCCAATCTACATTTTGGGAGTCTGAGACCTCTAGTCCTTCCTAACTGGTCCTCTCCAGTTCAGAACTTGATAAAAGCTGCCTTAGAAAGTTCAGATCAAAGGGCACCTGGGTGGCTCAGTCAGTTAGGCAACCCTTCAGCTCTGATCATGATCCGGGGACCCTGGAATAGAGCCCCATGTCAGGCTCCCTGCTCAGCGGGAAGTCTCCTTCACCCCCACCCCCTGCTCATGCTTTTTGGCTCTCTCTCTCTATTTCAAATAAAGAAATAAAATCTTTTTTTTTAAATCTTAAAAAAAAAAAAAGAAAGTAAGTTCAGGTCAAGCGCAGACAAGGCTGCCTCCTTCCCACGGTAATACAAATCTTAAACCTCCCACATCCAGGGGCACCTAGGTGGCTCAGTTGGATAGGCATCTGCTTTCGGCTCAAGTCATGATCTCGGGGGGCCTAGGATGGAGCCCGGGGGCTCCCTGCTCAGTGGAGAGTCTGCTTCTCCCTTTCCCACTACCCTCCCCACCAACTCCCACACTTGTGCTCTCTCAAATAAATAAAATCTTCAAAAAAAAGAAGGACAGACTCCCACACTCAGGTCTCCCTGTGGAAAGGTGAACAGACACCTGTGTGGCCAGGTTGACGGGTCTGATTCATCCTAGATGAAACTAGCATCAATTTGTAACACAGTGACCAAGGACCCTAGGGAAAGGTCGCCCATGAGTCCCTGACTCTGACCTTTTGGATTTGCCAAAGAAGGAGGAAGGGGCTGGAAGTGTTCTTTCCAACATTATCCAGATGAAAGGTGAGCTGAGTCTCTGGTCCAAGGCTGAAAAACCAGGATAGGGAAAGAGTCCCCCAAAACTGTCCACACTGCTTCTGCAAAGCTGTGGGGTCTTCTACCTTTACCCTGTCCTTCCCAATTCCCTAGCCCAAGGGGTCCTGCAGCTTTCAGCAGGATCCCCGCTTAGAGGTTCTGGCTCAGAGTCTTTTATATATATATATACAAAATAAATAATCTGGAACACTCTTTTTTTTAAGATTTTATTTATTTATTTGACAGACAGAGATCACAAGTAGGCAGAGAGAGAGGGAAGGAGGAAGAAGTCTCCCTGCTGAGCAGAGAGCCCAATGCGGGGCTTGATCCCAGGACCCTGGGATCATGACCTGAGCCACAGGCAGAGGCTTTAACCAACTGAGCCACCCAGGTGCCCCTAGTTTTAATATTTTAAAAAAATTTTTAACAACCTAATAAAGCTCATTTTTTTAAAATTAACAAAGGGAAAAATTTTTCCCTACCCTTGAATTCTAATCACTGTGGCTCTCTTGAATACCTCTGTCCCACCTCCCTAGGGCAGATAAGGAGTTTTATGCTTTTTTGTTTTGATTTTGCTAAAGATCTTTCTGGCTTTTTGGTGCCCTATGAGGTGCCTGTTGGTCTCTGCCTCCAGTTTCTGAAACCCTTTGATTTCTTAAGTGATAAGAGCACTAGGAGCATTTTTTGTTCTAATATTTGGTCACTAACCCTGTCCCTGACATGGAGATCCTAAATCTGGTGGAATTTCCTGGGTGATGGGAGTGGCTTTTTTCTAATGAGGTGACTCTGCATGGGCTCCTGCATGGGGGCTGGTCACCAGAAAGACCAAGCCATGATTAAAAGTTGGGGATTTTCAGCCCCATCCCCCATTTTCTAGAGAGGGTCAAGAAGGTTGGAGCTGGAGTTAATACTTGATCATGCCTACATGAGAAAGCCTCCATAGAATCCCAATAGTATTGGGATTCCAAGAGCTCTCAGGTTGGTGAACACATGGAAGTTCAGGGAAAGTCCTGTGTGCCCAGAAGTGGGATGGAAGATCTGCGCCCTGTCCCACACACCTTGCCCTGTGCATCTCCTCCCTCTGGATGTTCATCTGGGTCTTCTATATCTTTTTTTTTTTTTCAAAGATTTTATTTCTTTGTGAGAGAGAGAGCACACCCACGCCCAAGCAGGGGGAGGCTCAGAAGGAGAAGAAGAAGCAGATTTCCACTGAGCAGGGAATCCCGAGTGGGACTCGATCCCAGGACCCTGGGATCATGACCTGAGCTGAAGACAGATGCTTAACCTACTGAACCACCCAGGCACTCCTTCTATATATCCTTTTATAATAAACTGGTCAACAATAAGTAAACTGTTTTCCTGAGTTCTGTGAGCCATTCATAGCCAATCAATTGAACTTGAGGAGGGGACTGTGGGAATCTCAGATTTACAGCCAATTGCTCAGAAGCAGGGGTAACAACCTGGACTTGTAATTGGCATCTGAAGGTGGGGGGGCAGTCTTTCGGGACACCACCCTTGATCTGGGGATCTGATGCTATCCCTAGGAAGACGGTGTCAGAACTGAGTTAAACTGTAGGACACCCAGCTGGTGTCACAGAATTGCTCGGTGTGGGGAAAACACACACATATTTGGTGACCAGAAAGGGCAAATACAGTTCTGTGTAAGGAGCGAAGGAGAAATACAGGAGGAAAAGACTGGATTTTTCAAATACATACCCATAGAAGAAGGGAGGAGACCTGGAACCATCTCCTGCAGCCCCAGCCAGTTCAGGCAGGAACCAGGACCCTGGCTCCCGGGTCATCGAGCAAGTAGCCTGACAGAGCCAGAGGAGGGCCTGCCTCCCAGGCTCAGCCACCCAGAAGCGGTCTCTCTGTTCCCTACTGCTTTTCAGGTGTCCCAGGTGCAGTGAGCACCAGGATCCACTGCCTTTTGTTATCTTTTTTTTTTTTTTCCACTGCTTTTTAAGTACCTGTGAGGTGCAGGAAAATCTGTTTTACTTGGAGGCTTGGGCATAATGGTCCATCCCCAAGATAAAAGGATTTCCCCTGTTGACACCAAAGACACACAAAATGACAAGAGAAACTGAACACAGCTGGTATTTCCGCAGCGAGCAGCAGTGACTTCCCTATGTTGGAAGATTTCCAAAAAATAGAGGGCGGAGGCCCTGGGTCAGGACAGGAAGAGGTAGGGCGCAGGGGTATTGTGACATGCTCCAGGGAAGGGGGGCTTGTCCCGTGGCCAACAGACGCCCGGGCCCAGAGGGGCAAGAGACCCGGGACCCGGCATGGAGCCTGGGGCCGGGCCCTCCAGGGCCCCGCAGGACAGGAAGGCCGAGTCTCAGCAACAGGCTCGGGCCCAGCCCGTCGAGGGCCACGGCCGGATACTGCTGTTTGGCGAGCTCTGGAAGCGGGATGAGGGCTGTCTGACCGTGCAGGACGTTCTGGAGCAGGCTCCGGACGATCACTGCGCCGGGCCCTCGTCCACTCGAGCCGCGAGCTACTACAGCAGCTGCGCCACGCGGCAGCGCAAGCGTCCGGGCAACAGCTGGTGGGACGCCGCCGAATGCCCGGCCACCAAGTCCAGGCGCGCCGCCAACGAGAGACCGTGCGACAGGTGCAAGGCCACGGACCCGTGCGAGTGCGGGGCGGCTGGGGCTGGGTCTGAGACCTCCTACCGCGAGGCGGCAAAGGAGCCGGTGTCTGGAGGCTGGGTGCCCTGCCCGGCGCCCCAGCGCAGCCCCCGACTGCTCCTGGTACTGTGCCGCGCGTCCGCGCTGCGCTCCAACCTGCCGCGGCTGCAGCTGCTCCTGCAGCAGGTGCACGCGCGGCACCGCCAGCCGCCTGCCGCGCTCGTCGGGATCGTCGTGCAGCCGCAGCCGGAAGAGGAGGCCGAGGCGCGCCACCGCATGGAGACCCTGCTCTGCGGCGCCTTCGCGCCGCACAGCCCCTCGGTGGAGGTGCACACGGCCGTGTTCCGCCCCAGCCGCTCGGACTGCGCCCTGGACGTCCAGCCCGCCGCCAGCCCAGGGCACAATGCCAGGGCGCGGGGCAGCGTCCTCCTCGTGGATCAGGAGACCCAGACGGATGGTGAGGGTCCCGACAGACAGCGGGTGGGGGTCGGGGGTGGGGCATGGAAACTGCAAGGACGGAGGGAGCTCGGTCCTGGTCCAGGGGAGTGGACACATCCCCCATGTCACGGGCCCGCTCCTAGAGCCTCCACTTAACACCGGTTTGGGTGAAGATTCATTAGATTTCTCAGCCCAGGTGTGCTCGCTGGGGCAATCTCTGGTCAAAAGTATTCACATTTACTGAATTTGTAGAGTTCCCACCCATCCACCCAGCCCCTTTCTCCCCCTGCACTCTGAATCACACTTCTGCAAGGTACAGATTTGGGAGTTTCTAGGACCCAGGCCCACCCCGACTTCTCCACATCCACTTACTCCTTGATTGGTTCTGGAGGCTTCTCCTCCAAGGGAAGCATAATTGACAAGAAAACCCTGCCTGGTGTGCATAAGGCACTGTCCTAAGGGCTTTTCACGTCTCCTCACAGCTAAGCTCTGGAGGAGGTGATGGGTCGGGATTCCTGCTCCGCTCTTGAGTGCGTGCCAATCAAGGAATCCAGGCCTATGGCCCCGGAGGGTCCAGGGCCTTAGACATGGGGCTCTGGAATGAGCAATGGAAAAGTAACCCATTTGTGATGCAGTCTGCTGGCCCCCACATTCCATGCTCACCCTGCCTTCAGCGGTTTCCTGCTTTCTTTGTCCTCCTACCCTCGCCTTCGAGAAGCTGGTGTTGAGCTTCTTCTCTGGACTCGGGCCCTCCAGGGTACTCACAGCCTGGGAGTCGGGAACTCGAAGGAAGACAGGAGACCCATCACTCTAACACCATTCGGCATGTGATCTGGGACTTGGGGAGGGAAGGGTCTCTTCCAGTTGGGGACCTCGGAGTCGGGTCCACTGGGATGGAACCTGATGATGGGAAGCGCCTTGACAGAGAGGGAGGGGCCTGGGGGAGGGGAAGGGCTTTCACGGATGGAGGAAAGCAAGCCTCCACTCTCACAGCTGCCAAGAGCTAGAAAAGGTAGCAGAGAGGTGGTCAGTGCACCTGGGACGCTGGTCTGTGACCGTGTAATAGAGAAGTCAGACTTCCAGCCGGGAACTTGTGCTCCAGCGGGAAGGCAGTGGGGGCCAAGAAAGACCTTCTAGCAAAGTATCACAGTGCCGTTCTTCCTCATCCCTCTGGGCCAACCTCTCACTCCACAAGTGCCGTCTCCCTGCTTCTTGGGACCACCCTTATACAGAACCCACCCATATTTTTCTCCACTGCTGTAGAAAAATTCTCCACTCCTCCCGAAGCCAGAGCTTCTGTGTTTTCTCCATCGCTCTCCCCAGGAAGAGAGACCTGTTATCTGTGCCATTTGGCTCCTTGGTGCGAAATGACACACTTCTTTCATCTCTACCAGGAAAGACTACCCATGTGTGTTCGCCCCTTATCTAATTCATTTAAAACAGTGGTTCTCAACCAGGGGCAGTTTTCTCTCTCATACACACACACACATACACACACACATGCACACACACACCCAGGCATTTAGCATTGTCTATAGACATCTTTGGTTGGGGGAAGCAGTTGCTACTGGCATCTCTCGGCAGACGCCAGGGCTGCCGGTAAACTTCCTACAATACACAGGAGAATCATCCGGCTCAAACAGCAAAGGTTTATCTGGCCTCAAATGTCAATAGAGCTGAGGTTGAGAACCCCTGATTTAAATTAAATTTAATTTAAGCCCCAGGCAAAAGCCCACTGGTGTCTGAAAATCTAATTTTGCAGAGATAAATGCCTTTGGAGTTCCTGACCTATCTGCTAAATCTGGACAGGTTCCCTGACCCGGGTTTCCAGTCTCTCTGATTCTAAATTGACTCCCCCAGAGGGATTCATTGCTCTTGACTTTAGAGAATTACCACCTTCTTGTAGACTCAGCTGCTCCTTGAACTTCCTTGTGCTGATGGTCAACCAAATCCAATCTGACTTTATTGATCTGAGCGATCTTTCACTTCTAATCCTTGGTGCCTTTTTTTAAAAGAATTCAGTCTTCTCACTCAAGGGATCTTTCTAGCCCATTGACTTTTAAGGCCTGTATAATGATCTCATTCCCTATTGCCTTCCGGAATCATGAAATGAAATGGGAACTTCGCCCTGTCAATGCTTCCATCTAGCTGTGTGATCTTGGAAGGTGATTTAATTTCCCTAAGTTTCCCTCAGTTTCTCTTCTGCAAAAAAGAGAATCATTACGGTCTTTTCAGGATCTAGAATCCCAAAATACTTTCTGTCATTTCACATCGGGTCTGGCCTTGCATGGAGGTGTCCTCTAGCAATGTCTGCCCTAAACCCTATCCTTGGCCAAGGGCATCACACCCCGCACCCCCAAGAGCATGGGGTTCGCTGCTGAAAACTCACCCACCTTTTGATGCATTTATGGCAGAGGTAGAGTCTTCTAAGGTGAGCACATTCTGTGTTGCGGTCACAACGTGAAACTTAGGCTTGTCTTTTAAAAACACCTTCTCCGCTTCCATCCTGAAAGAAAAATCATATTTTTACCTTCAAGTAATATTCATAGTCTCCTAATTGACCCGACGAGTTTGGGGTTTGAGAGGTATTCCATCACTGCGACGACTGAGTTCAAAGAAAGTATAGTTTTCCAAACTGTGATGTCTTATAGGGGAAATTCTTTTGCAAAAGCGAGGTTCCTATCCAAGTTGCGGATCCCCAGCCCCTTCCTACAGTGGGGAGGGCAGGTTTGGGAAGAAAGCTACTTTAAGATCTTCTGAATGGGGAGGGAACAGCTGAGATGGGAGAAGCCTGAGGACCTCCCGTGGACCCCCAAATATTCAGTAAAATTACCTAAAACTCACAGAATGCATGGTGAAGTAGTTTGTTTTGGGTTGTGGAAACCAATGGCAGAGCTGAGCGTCAGAGTCAGGAGGGTCTAAAAGCGAACAGAGAGCGCTTAGGGACCCAGGAGCGCACCAGCGGAGAGGTGCCTGAAGGAGGCGCTCTGGTCACAACATCTTGGGGGGGTCCAGGATGTCCCCGGTCCGTAGCCAGGCTGACCCAGGTCCCTGAGGACCTTCTGCCCATCCCGGTTGCTGGGGAGGAGGGAGGACAGCAGGCTGGCGTAGGCAAAGAAGACTGTCCCCAGAGCCCTGCCATAGGAACCACCCTGGGTTTGTGACCTCACAGGAGGGGTGGAGGTGACTGTTCTCTGCGGGGCTTAGGTCCCTCCCGAGGCCAGAGCCTTCCCCCAGGGCAGGGGCAAACGGCCCCTCCAGGAGGGAGCCGGAAGATTAGGCAGCTCCATGTAGGTCCACGTTTAGGTGAAGAGAACCCACCATGAGGAAGGGCAAAAGGAAGAAGCCGGAATCCAGACGCCATGGTTCCACCTCCCAGCGCACCAGCTCCGAGTCCACCCCGCAGCAGCCAAGCCCCGCATCTACTCCGCAACAGCCCAGCCCCAGATCCAGCCCGCAGCAGCCCAGCCCAGCCTCCACCCCTCAGCAGTCCAGCCCAGCCTCGAGCCCCCAGCCGCCCAGCCCCGCCTCCACCCCGCAGCAGCCCAGCCCCGCCTCCACCCCACAGCAGCCCAGCCCCGCGTCCACCCCGCAGCAGGCCAGCCCCAGATCTACCCCCCAGCCCAGCTCCGTAAGCACCCCCCGACAGTCTGCGCCCCAGGCTCTCCCAGCTCCCGAAACCAACTCCTCCACCCGGGGCCTGTTACCTCAGGACACTAACACGAAAGCATCCTCTCGATCCAGGAAAACAGGTGGGCAGGCTTCTAACTCAAGAACATCTAGCTTTCCTGCTGGTGGACTTCTAGGGTCCCCGGGAGGGGGGTTCATTTCGGATAATGGTGTATGGTTGACGTGTATTCTGGAACGTGCTGGTGAAGTGTGAGGGTTTGGGGTTTTGTTGTTACCTAGGACTTCAGGATTCCTGGATTTTGCCAGTCCTCACCATCCTGGGTCTCAGTGAAGGCAGCCACACATACATATCGATCAACATTGTGCTTGACTCGGTGGTGATACTATCTTATTAGGAGTCAGAAGTGCCATGTGGCTGCTCAAAAATAAAAACCAAGGATGTGTTAATAGAAGTATATGGTTTAGGACAAGGGAGGTGGTCATATTCTGTGTGTGCTGTGAAAGATGCCTAGCCATCTAGCCCAAAGAAGATAATGGGGTTTGAGGGGGTGGGAAAGCAAGAACCATGTGATGTATGAGATTTTGAAGGAATTGGTTGAAGGAATTGGAGGAAATCTGTCAAGTAAAAGATGTGAGTAGACTTGTTCTTTGTTGGCCTCAGAGGTCTGACTCAGGGTTGCCAGATAAAATACAGGACACCCAGTTAAATTTGAATTTCAGATAAACAACAAATAATTTTTTAGTCCCAGATATTGCATGGGCATTCTGTATTTTTATCTGCTAAATCTGGCAGCCTTACCCGTGGAAGATACTAGAGACAGGTAGATTTCTGCTCAACATGAAGACATTTACAACAATTAGTTCTGTCTGAAAATGGAATGGATGTCTAGGAAAAGTGGCCCTCCGTCTTCTTGGGTAGCCAGAATCTGACTGAGCATTGGATTGTGTAGAGGGAATTAAGTGGAGTTGGGGAGACAGGCTGGTTAATATTACTACTTCTAATAATAATAATAATGGTAGTAACGAACTAACAATTAACCCCAAGCATTTATCATGTACCTAGCATTCAGCTCAGCTGTCACTGTGAATCTTCCTATTTAACAATCCTATAAAGGAGGCATTATCATCACGGTCTCCCTTTCATAGATGGGGAAACTGAGGCTCAAAGAAATCAAACAACACACTCTCAAGCAGGCACTGGTAACACCAAGAGGGGGACCTCCATCGATTCTGACTCTATAATCCTCACTTTTAACTGCAGCATTGACCTTCTGATCCCGAGAGTCCCAAGTTTGCCCAGAAGGAAGAACACCTTCTCTGAGCTTCTTTTGGCTTCACCATGAGCCAGTGCCAATGGCTTTATGGTCCCGAATAGGCCACACTCTCTGGGCCATAGCTTATTCCTCAGGGATGGTGTGGATATAAACTAGAATCGAGGTGTGAGTGAGAGAGCTAGCGCCAAGCGATTGCGTGGACAATGGTATTTCTGTGGCTAAGAACCAACCCATTCTTAACATGTAGAAATGGTTTTGAGTGTTACATATTGCATATATTGTGATCATCAACACTGGTGGAAACATTTCTGGATTATGGCCTTCAGAACTGATATCTGTAGAAAGCAAAATGTTCCATCCCCACATCTTTTGAGGAATGTGTGTGGCTCACCCCTGGGAAGGAATTCTGCTTATTGAGAAGGCCACGCAGGTGACAGGGGTGGCCTGCCCGTGGTTATAGTGGACACCCTGCTCTTTTATGCCAGTGGAATTTTATTCCTTCAAGCCAGAGTGCGAAAAAAGGTGGATGATAAAGGGATGAGAGCCTGTATGTAAGGGAGCCATTTTCTGAAATCCAAATCTTTTTTTTTAAAGGATGTTATTTATTTATTTATTTGAGGTGGGTAGGCCAGAGGGAGAGGAAGAGGGAGAATCTCAAGCAGATTCCGAGCCAAGCACAGAGCCCGACATGGGGCCCGATTCCACGACCCTGAGATCATGACCTGAGCCGAAATCAAGTCAGATGTTCAACCAACTGAGCCACCCAGGTGCCCCTAAAATCTAAATGGAACCTACATCCATGGCTGGAGGGAACACAGAATGGTGCAGCTGCTGTGGAAAACAATCTGGCAGTTCCTCAAACTGTCAAATGTGAAGCTACCATATGACCCAGCAATTCCACTCCTGGGGACACACCCAAGAGAATTAAAAATAGAACATCCATACAAAAATGTGCACATGAATGTTCACAGCAACATTAATTAACGGTAGCCAAGAAGTGGGACAAATTCAATATCAACAATCTGATGAACGGATAAACAGCATGTGGTACGTCCATACAATGAAATCCTATTTGGCACCACTGACACGTGCTACAACATGGATGAGCCCGAGACACATTGGGCTAAGTGAAAGAAGCTAGCCCTCCAAAACCCACATGTTGTACACGATTCCATTTATGAAATGTGCAGAATAGGCAAATCCATTGACCGGAACTGGGGGGAGGTGGGGAAAGGCAGTGACTGCAAATGGCCATGGGGTTTCCTTGGAGCGCAAGATGAAAATGTTCTGGAATTAGGCAGTAATGGTGGATTTATACCTTTGTTAATATACCAAAAACCACTGAACACTTTAAAGAATAAATGTTATGACACAGAAATTAAATGTCTATTAAAAAAATTAAATTAAAAACAAAGAAAAAAGATAAGGCTTGCCTTTTAGAATCCCTTTCTTCTCCATTCCAGGAAAATAACTGTGGTAGGCAGGTCTAAGGAGGAAGTGTGTGTTGTCTGCCCCATTGATCAGTGGCTTTGGGGAGCTTACATTGGAAGAATGTGTAGCTGTGTCAAGAAGCCAGGACCCAAGCCAGGAGGAGGAGGAAACTGTCGGCCGGAAGTCCTCCTGTGTAACAGTGGATGGCGCCATATCTGAGGACTCCTGGCATCCTCAGCAGAGGACAAATGGGAAAGAAGTTTGGGAAAGTGTTTCAAGGACTGTAAATTGGAGCAACCACTGTCTTCTGGATCAGTCAACAAACTCCAGAAGAATGGACCATGTTCCAGTGGAATCTCAGGGCCACTCTCCTACCGCTGTCATTTTCTCCGAATTCCATGGATGGAGCACCAAACGAGTTAGAAACCCTGAGCTGAAGCCCACTTCTTCCAATGTGTTACAAGGCCACCTCCCATCTATTCTTTGAGCCTCAGTTTCCCTGTTTATAAACTGAGAATAAAAAATAATAGCACCATTATTTCAAAATGGCCTGGGGAGCTCCAGGTTCTAAAACAACCAGGTTCCCCTGCTAGTCTTCCCTCCCTTGTCTCCCTAGCTCTCCCACGCCTCCTTGAGGCAGGGGTCCCTCATCTCTCTCCTTCTCTGTCCATCCAGGGGCTGTGACTCGTGCGGGCCCGCGGGCCTTCTGTTCCTGTTCCACTTGCCCTGGCAGCTCTGCTTGCTGGCGTCGTCTGGGCCTGTGTCACAGCCGCATCTTTGATGTCCTCCTTCCTCGGGTCTGGCCCACCATGCCAGGGAGAGGATCCCCAAGCCTCCTCACTTTCTACAGGTTCTGGAGCGCATGGGGGGCTGGACCCTCAGGGCACTCATGTCCCAGGGCCTGGCTCTGTCCTGGACCCTATTAGCTGCCATGTTGTAACTCCTTCTTGAGAATCCCAGGCGGAAAGGAAGCCTCTCCAGGGTGGCCACTTCCTGGGGTTTGCTGCCCTGCCCTTTCTGACCAGACCCACGCCCAGGGGTCCCCCACTTGCACAAAGAGGGGCCAGTTTTCTTCCTTACTGGAAACGACTTCTTTAGGAGGCTTGTGGTTCTTTTCTCCATGGGTCCCCTTCTTCCTCAGAGCACACTCCCTCGCAGCCCTTAGAAAAGTCCCTGTCACTCAGAGCACTGTGATTCAGTGCTCTATTGGGCCACCGGCCTCCTTCTGTGGCCCATACCATACCTAAGAGCTTCAGGTTCTTGACCTGCTTATGAATTTCCCCCAGAATTCAGTGATAAATACTGATTGGAACTCACATGGCCAGTTGGTAAGAGCAAGACCTCCACCCTATTCAGAGGGTTTCACGCCATTTCTGACAGTCTCCACAGGGGACATGCCCCCAGGCTCCCACAGCATCTTCCCCGGTACCTGCCCTTCCTTTCCTCTCCCACGAAGCCATCAGGAGAAAGCCACCTGGTGGCTGCTGCTTTCACTCACAGGAAGACCCCTGTGCAGAAAACGGAACTAAAGATGTCAGTCCACTTTCCCAGTAGCGCAAGGCTATGCGCCTCCCTCTGTCCCCAGCGCTGGGCCCCAGAGTAGCTATACCTATACTCAAAGGTCTCACCAATGGCCATGAATAGACTTCCCACTTGAGGATCTCAGATCCCTACTCCAGGAGCAGAACCCATGCCTCACTCTCTTCCTGCTCCTCTTCCTGCTCTCTCCCCCACCAAATCCCCTCTCCTGTCCATCCCTGAAAATCATCACCTCTCGGACATGAGAAAAGCAAACAGATACCCCACCCAGTGTGTTGAGAGAACACGTGTAGAGCTAAAAATACTCTACAGTCCGTTAAGTCCCATCAAGGAAAGACCTGCCCGCCACTCACCTCTACTGATTTTCCTCCCACACACTTAGTATTTCTGTCCATCTGTCGAGCCATGCCATGGATTTCATGTCGCTTTAAAACCAACAAGTGGGAACCCCTCCTGGGCATAGAATACTAGGTGCTGTGAGGAAAACCAGAACAGGGAACTTGACCCTTTACAAATCGTGCAGTCTACGTGGCAAGGTGAGACGTGTACATTCAGAAACTAAGATGGGAGCCCAGAAGTGAGCCCTGCTTCGTAGAAGTTCAAAAAGCCTCAGAAAAAAGGGGAGCTCCCTCCAAAGTTGGGGTCCACAGAGACTTTATAGTGTCAATGATATCTATCTCCGCTGAGTCTAGAAGGGTCTTGGGATCTTCCCCTGGCTTACTGTGAAAAGATGGAGGGAAAGGTGAAAGCAAGGCAGTTCCCCATTAGGGGAGGGAGAGGGAGGGGCAGAGATGCTGCCTGGCCCGGGTGAGACCTCTAGTCTTAATTCCACTCAAATCACACCATCAGCTTCCATATTCTTTACATTTCTCAGTGGAGCCGAATGTTGGATCTTGACTTTAAATACACATTCACATCAAATAAGATTCCCTGCTTCAGCAGGATTGTTATCCAAATGGTTATTGCCTTTTGGGAAAGCCTTCCTCACAGTCACTAGCACGATGGTCCATCTTCCTTGCCTGTGTGGTGGGCATCCCATGGGGCTTCCTGAGGTGATTCTTCTCCAAAATGGAGCCCCATGATAGAACCTACTTCACAGGGTTGTTGTGAGGCTGGAGGAAGACACTGGGTGTGAGATGTTTAGCTCAGGCCTGTACACCACAGCCTTTCCTGCCTTCATATCCTGCTTCCTGAGTGTCCCCGGGAGCTGGCATCCCAGGCTTGCCCATCCTCGGAGGTGGGGGTCCTGTGGCAGGGAGTCACCAGACGGAGGTGGACAGAGCTGTATTCCCTTGGGAGGAGCATCAGTAGTGGGGAGATGGGCATTTCTGAAATGCCGAGGGGATCCTACGGTTTCTGCCTCCCATGTCTGTGGACAGGACAGAGTCCAGATTCCCCCAACCTGTGGTTTTTCTGCTTTGCTCTACAGAAAACCTACAAGGAAACACTCCACTCACCGTAATTCGCGTGCTCCAAGCTCTCGGGACTGCTGCTGTGGCTCTGGGGGCCCTAGGAGCTGCCTATTACACCACTGAATCCTTGTGAGCAACCCCCCAGGCCCATGGTCCGGCAGGTACGTGTACCCCCTTTGTGCCTCCGTCCCCTTGCACAGGTAATGCTCAAGCCCACTGGGTCACAGTGCCTGCAGTGCAGGGCTGAGGGAGTCTGTCCCTTCTTGGAATAAAGGAGGAATAATTCATGGGTGGACCAAGCCTCCAGCCTCTCAGGGAAAGCTTAAGAACTGAGTGACTTCCTGGCCTCAATGTCATCTGGCATGGCTCTCTCAAGTAGCCCTGACGCTCTTGGAAAATGCTAGACCCATTATTGGGATTGTCAAACCAGAGTTCCCCCCAACACTCACCGGGGGTTGGGGGTTCCCTAGTCACAGATCCCAGGCAGGAAGAAGCCAGAGAGGTTGGACAGAGGTTCCCATCTCTCTTTGGGACTTCCCTTGGAACTTTCTCTGCCGAGAGAACTTTCCCTTCTGAAGTGCTACTTATCTTTCATGACCTGGTCCCATTTCTTCCATAAGCTCATCAACTTCTACAGTTCCAGTGATCTCCCCATCTTTTTAACACTATTTTCTCCAGCCTTTTCTATCCTGTACTGTGGATGATTTCATGGTACCTATGTGGCCTGTTTCTCCAACTACATTGCACAGTCCTTGAGGGCAGGGAGCATGCCTTACATGGCATCTCTGGTCCTTTCCTGTCTTGGGCCAGGCTTCCAGGGGCAGAGCCTGAGACAGGGATTTGGTGCATAGGATTTATGAAGGAAAATAGGAGTGAAGGAGGTGAGAGAGGACAGAGGAAGTAGTAGGACAAGGAGGAGGTCTTGGCTGGAGTCCAGCCTCAGCCTGATCTCAGGAGAGCTCTGGCTTATGAATTAACCACAGAGCTGGTCTCACCTTGGAGCAAGAAGCTTGGCCTTCTGTGCTCCTCCATCAAGTGACTGGCAGTAGGAGTGAAGATGGGGAGTGTATGTCTTTGGGGGAAAGCAGATCTCATTTGTCCTCTTGAGAGCAAGTTCCTGGGGAAGGAGGCAGCTCTGAGTGATTAGCAGCCAACATTCACAGTTCACAGGAGCTGGGGAATGGATGTACTTGCCCAGAAAGAGGATATAGGTGGGCACCAAGAGCGCCCATGGTTGTTGCCATTGTCAAATCCACTGGCAGTGAATGCCTAATAATGGGGGGAGGTTCAGCTAGTAGTGGCAGCTCTACAGCCCACCCCCAGACTCCACCAGCCATAGGAATGGACAAGGAATGGCCACAATAGGGCATATGGTGGGAACAGATGTTCAAAGCATCTCAGAAGCCCAACCCAAAAAGTAAACTCACCATCTGCTCAGGGGCTCTGCCGCCTGATCAAGGGACTTTCATGGAAGAATAAAAGCACCTTAAGCTTCATGAAATAGCAGAGTAGCTGAGGGCCTTAGTTTCCCCATCTATAAACCGCAAAGGTCATGGGACCTCTGTCTTGAGATTGTTGGAGTCAGAGATAGGGTGCTCAGAGGACAGGGCTGGCCAGCTGGCCAGTGTCGTGGCTATGACCATTGTGGGAGTGGTCAGAAAGGTGCAGGCTTCGGAGTCGGGGCCCGGTAGCTGGGTCTTAGGGGATGCCTCACTTAACTTCTGTGAGAGGCATGTCCTTGCTAAAGAATGAGGAATAATAACTACCTCCAGGGGCAGTGGTTTTGAGGATTTAATGAGGGGATGTTCAGACTCGCCAGGCCGGGTCCCAGGTGGTGATGAGCAGTTTGAAGAATGGCCCTGAGGGAAAGCATTGTGTCCTAGAGGCTCCTTACAACAGGGGCCATGGTGTCCCCTTGGGTTCTGCCACTGGTGGCAGCCAAGCCTGAGATCGGATTCCCCTCCCACATCCGGGATCTCTAGGGCCTGCAGCAAGTTTTCCTTAACTCCTGCCATCTTCTTCTTGTTAAATGGGGGTAATAACAGTACCCCTCTCATTGGGTTGTTGAGGGAGTAGGTGAAAAACACCCATGTCTAACACTCAGCAGAGGCCCCGCCCAGATGAGGCCCTCCACACAGCTGCTGCCCCATCTGCGTCATCAACACCGCCTCCTAACTCAGTGTTCCCCAAACTCGGCCGACTTTGACACCTGCAATAGCCTTACGCCTTTTAAAATTAGCTTTCTTTTGAACTTACATGCATTTATTTTCAAGGCAAATTTAAGTCTGGCCATAAATGGAAAACCCTATCGCTTGCCATAAAAAGACTCACAGGAGATATGAATCCCAAATGTCATGGACTTCTAGCAGAGGAGGGTGCCCGAGAAAGGCTCAGCTTTCAAGGCGGTGCCCTGTGTGTTTCAAGGACACGCGCTGGACCCTAAGACCGGCAGCTGCACGCCGGGACGCTGTCTTTGCTTTAACCAGGGTTGAAAGATGAATGGCAGAGATCCTGGTGACTTAATGTGGTGTCGGGGGCCCTGCATGGAGGGGCTCAGGGAAGGGAGAAGGGAGATGTTTATAGACAGCAAGGAGGGTGAGTAAAGGGGGTGGGGAGGGGGAAAAGGGGAGGAGGGGAGTAGAGTGGAACCCCGTCCAGGGCCTGAAGTAGGTCACGTCCCTGCCACTGAGAGTGAATCGGTGGCAAAGCCAACAAGATTCCCCAGAGACTGAGGCTTTGAGTGTGTGGAGGGTGAGGGTTCAAGTGGCCTGTGGGGTTCTATATCACTGACCTCACTTAACAAACTGACCAATGCATGCTGTGCCTGAACTTGGCACCGCTCACCTCTTTCTTCTGCTCTGAAGGGTGACTCCTTATGTCCTCTTAGGGTGGGCCCCTTGCCTGGAGGCAGGCCTGGGGACCTGCCTTCTCTAGGCCAGATAAAACCAGCCCAGCGACAGAACTCACACCTGACAGCCTGGTCCTCCCAGGGATGGACTTCTTTTCTCCAGCCATAGCTGTCCCCTGACCACTCCGGTGTCCCTTGAGGGAGAGAGAGACTGTGCCATCCACCTTGAGCTGCCTGAGACAGGCTCCTTCCCGGGCCCCGTAGCACATGCCTGGCAATTCTGATGAGATGGCCTTTCCCCCATGTGACCCACTGCTTTGGTCAAACTACTGTTCCAGCACTGGGATGGAGTGCTCGTTGGCTTTGGAGCCCTTGAAATGTGCTTTAACTGACCTCATCAGCAAGACCTGGCTTCTTCCAGACTTGCTTCCACCAGAGCCCGCGCTCCAGTGTCCTATCCCATCATTCAGTGGACACTAGGAGTCTGAGTTCTAATTATGGTGCCACCAGCAGGGGTCAGGAGAGGACTTTCTAGAAGCCTAGACATTGCAGTGACAATTCCTGGACACTAGTCAACCATAGTGTCTCCCACCCCGACTCCTTGGGGTTCCCCGCAGGAACCCCTGTAAATAGGCAAGTGGGTCAGCACAGCTGTCACGTGTCAGTATTGACCATGTGCCCGGCACCACACTGGGGACTGTGAGACACAATGACACAGTGGGAAACGGTTGGCCACATCCACCCACAGGCCAAGACAAGGGCTTTGGGCTTGGAAGTCTGGTAAAGTCTCTGGATCTAGACTGGCCAAGGCTCCCAGGCAAAGGGGGCAGGGGATAGTAATTCCCATAGAGACAAATGCTTATCTGACATCCAAGCTAGAAGGCAGAGTCCAAATGACAAGAGAGTATGGTCATTGGTTAAATAATGCATTCATTCATTAATATTTCTTGGGTCCCTCCCACTGTGCTGTAGGAGTAAACCAAGACGGACACAAGATCCATCCCCTCACCCAGGGAGCCCGCATTCCAGTGGGCACAGATAATTGACCCATTTAATGAATAAACAAGATCACTTGATTTAGTGGCAAGTGTTATCAAGGAAATAAAGATATGAAGTAGATCTGATAAAGAGCAGAGAAGGGTGGGTGAGCAGGAGGAGATGTTGCTGGCGATAGGCTGGTCTGCGAAGGCCTCTCTGAGCTGAGACATATAGGGCAGAAGGAGACAAGACAGTGCAAATCTGGGGGGAGAGGGTGCTTACAGACAGAAGAGAGGATCCAACAGTTAGGCAGGAAGGAACTTAACATGTTTCGGGACAAAAAAGAGGCCAATATGGCTGGAGCTCTGGTGGTCAGGATGCCATCACAGGGGAGACCAAGGTCAGGTACAGCCTTAAAGATTTCGTGTTCTAGATGTGTCTCAAGCTGTTGGTTTTCATTTCAAAGATTTCAAAAACAATCGCAGTGCCTGCTGGATAGAGGATGGGGAAGGGGGAGGAGGACCAGGTGGGAATCATCTGCACTGGGCTGGACAGGCAAAGATGGCGCTTGGATCAAGGGGATGGCTGCGGAGGGGAAGTGACCAGGAACATTATGGAGCCAGAACCAGCAAGTCTTGCTGATAGGTTGGGTGAAGTGATGAGTGAAAGGGAAGCCTCAAGGATGAGTCCTTGGGGTGCCATTGCCAGAGGCAAAAGGCGCAGGAGAGTATGGAAATCGAGAGTTCTGTTCTATTCTGTTGTTACTATTGAGGCGTTGGACTACCAAAGGGACATGTCACGGAGGCAGATGGACATATGGAAGTCACTGGAAAAGCCAAGTCTTGGCTCTAAGTGTGGGAGTGATTCATAAGAGCTGAGATCTACAGCCACAGGCAGTGGCTAAGATGACTCAGGGAAAAGACCTAAATAGAGCCGAGAGCCAGGAATCGAGGCCAGGAAGATGCCATTTAGAAGTCTGGTAGTGAAGGAAGGTGCCAATGGAGAAGACACCTGCCGTGGGTTTGCTCTGGGTCTAGGCAAGCATGCAGGGTCCCAGTAAGTTCTCAGAGATAGGGAAGAGCAGGTAGGTTTCAGGTCAATAAGTGGTATCCACAGGTAGGAAAAGGCAGCAAAGAGACAACAATCTCAGCAGAAGGCGCCAGTGAACAGGGCTGAGACCTGATTGTGAGGATCCTGCTACTACATTTCTGTTTGTTCTTCTGTGCCTCACAGAGTGCGGACAGACAGACATGTGCTTCCCTATCCTGTGGTCGGGACCCACCCTCACCTGTAAAGTGAACAGAGCGGGGGTGGGCCCTGCACCTACACCCAAGTTCACAGCTTCTTCCCCTCCTGGGATGGATGGGCTGACCCAGGTGCTTCCTGGACTCGCCCTTCCTACTTCCTACACATCCTGCATTTTCTCGACAGTTGCCCTCAATGCTGATCCTTCCTGATGCAAAAAGCTTTCACTGCCCCGTGAGAAGAATGCCTTCACTTAGTGGGCAGGATGAAAAATACCTACCTCTAATGGTTAAGGTGCTTGGTAAACAGGAAAGTGCTCCCCTCGGACTTCTCTCCCCTTAATTCAGCTGTAAAACTGAAAGTGCGAGTTGGTAGGTTTCCAAATGCCACGAGGCATTTTAAGACTTGATTTGATAAGCAGAATGTGGGTTAGATTTTTTGGTGCTACAAATTTCAAGAAAACCTAATTCAAAATGGCAACAGGGAGATTATCTCAGGGAACACTTAGGAAGCAGCACATGGATGGTTAACTCAACAGGGTCAGCAGGGACCTGGGGACTAATCTGACTTTCAGCTCTGACACCCCTCAGCAAAGGAGGGGCTCGTTCCCCCTCACAGGCAGACAGCTGGAAGAGCTCCCAGAATTCCATCCTCATACCTGACCCTCAGAAGTCAGGGAAAAGGCCACCTCCTCCTTATGTCTCTTCTTGAGTTCAGAAGTTTTTCCCAGAAGCTCCTGCCCTTGGCATACCTGCCTTCTAATTGGGGTGACATTCCCCTGAATTGGGTCTCGTGCCTCTTCTTCAACAAATTAATGGCATAGGGGAGTTAAATTACCCTGACTGCATTAGACCAATCCAGAACTCCCCCTATATTCTACCCCAAGTCTGGGGCTGAGGTTGCTTTCCTTTGCTGCACAAAGGAGTAGAGCAAACTAAGTGGGACCCCTGAAGCAGCACCGACAAGAGGCAGGAGTGCTTTTAGAAGGTGATACGGTAGCAGAGTGACAGATGAACTCCAATGTCCAGACCTGTTGGCTTGGACAAGTGCTTGAACCCCGGAAAGCCCCCTGAGGGTTTGTAAAAGTCAGTGTGTGCCTGGGGGAGGTGCACTGGGACCTCCTGAGTTCCAAAGGCTCAGCAATTAGACCCTGTGGAAGGAAAATAGTTTAATGTCCTTCTCAGTCCAGAGCCTAAAGAACCATCTAATGGCAGTGGCATAACCTCCTCTGTGGTAAAAGGTGTTTCTAGAACCTTCTTTCTTAAAGCTTGGTAAGCCTCTCTCTTAGCATCCCACTGGAAATGAGGAGGCACCGAAAGCAAGAGGCTGCTTCCCCTCTCCTTTCGGGCACAGAACACAGTAAAATTCACTGCCATGGCTCAGTTTTGGGGGAGGGAGGCTCCACTGCAGCTGCTAGGGGCCCTGGGGGTGGGGAGAGAAAAGAAGACGCTAATGTTGACTGAGCCAAGTGTGAGCCAGGCATTTTGCATAAGCACATTACAGCCTGGAGGGGAACACCAGGCTCCAAGTGGCTGTTTGGATGAAAAGGAGACTGGACAAGAGAATGGAAGAAATTTGAATCCTACATAATTCATTTTTCCCCAAGAAGATCTCAATGGCTGAATCCTCCTCACCCATGGGGTTGTAAAACTGGAAAGCCACCAAAATTCCAAGGTCATGGAATGTTGTCCAAGCTAATGGCTCTGTCCTTATTTTTTTTTCTTACAGATCCAGTTTCCATCAAGGATCTCTCTTGTCACCAAAATAGAACAAAAGAAAAAAAAAAAAAGAATTCTGTTTCATTAGTGTGTTTTACCCAGAGACACAAAGTTAGACTTGGCAAATGGGTTTGGGAGATAAGTGTGGGATGACTTTGTAGAGCGCCAGGCAAACGAGGGTGGGGTCCTCCTGTTCCTGTTGGGGACCACAGACCCGAGGGGGGCAACTTTCTCTCCCCATACCCACAGAACAAACCGCTTCTGATTTTCCCCACTCTAAAAGCAAGAATTATTACAACTCAATTCAGTACCTAACATAACCAGTCAACTGCACTTCTGTCCAGTGGTAATCTGGGTTAGTGGGAACAGGAGGGATGCCCTGGCCCCTTTCCAAGCCTCCACCTTGGAGAACAGAGGCTCTGTCCCCAGGAACACTTTGTCTCCGAGAAATGGCTTCATTTGGTTTCACCTGTGATGGGAGAGGCGCAGACGCAGGGCACGGAGCGACTTGAAGCCTTGGGGTCTGTCATGCAACTTCGCTGCCCTCCCCCAGAGTCTGGGGGTCCTTGAGCAGCTGAGGCAGAGTGAAATGACAGTCAATTCAGGGCAGTGGCCACTGGGGACAACTGAAGCTTAGATCTGCTGGGATAGCCTGGGTGTGGGGGTGTCGTGGTTGAGGAGGGGAGACAGACCATATACCTCAGAGTAATCCTGGCAGAGGCAGGAAAGCTGGATGTTTATAAACCAACCCATTGGTCCTCAGTTAAGGGGTTTTGGAAGGGAGGTAGGTGGTTAATTCCCCTGGGACTTTTGTTCACTCCAGAAATGACACCCTGGGCAAAGAAATGTAGATGGCTACCACTGGAAGTCCAGAAGGCACTGAAGCCCTCAGTCATGGCCAGGGGATACCAGGTGGTGGTTAATGGGGAGGAGGACAGCTCTGAACTCAAGTGAGTGCATAGAGCCCTGCCCAAGAGATCTGCAGTTCCCTCCAAGAGCTGGTCAGGCTGGCAGCCAGCAGGACGGCCCCTGAGGAGGCAGGGAGCTGGTGTATCCAAAACGGGGAAGGTAGGATTAGGCAAGTGGTCCAGGCCAGTTCACAGGAAGCCTGCACCCACTCACCACCTCCCAAACCCAGGATTTCCTTTCCTAAGCAGGCACCAATAGGTGGGGAGAGAGTACAGGAACTGAAAAGCACCTCCCCTGGCAAGCAGCCTACCCAGGAAGAATACAGATGCCCCGGGTGGGGCAGGGTCATGTTGCCGATCTGTCCCACGGGTCAGGATGAAAGGGACCAGAAATGGAGTGGTGAGGACTGGGGCCTGCGGCTTCTGCCTCTGCTCACCCTGGGTCCTCCAACTGAAGATAGTAACTCCTTTTCCTGGCCTCGGCATTGGTCCCTTTTCATAAATGTTGGACAACCTCACCCAAACTGGCCTGAACAAATGGGGACGTATTAAGTCCTATAAAAATCAAGAGAGAATTCCAGCTCAGATGTGGCCTCTTCCAAGAGGCTCAGGCCGTGCCCCCAACCTGTTTCTACCTGCTTTTGCACGGTAACTTCCATCCTCTGGCAGACTCTTCCCACAAGGGAGGCCAGATGGCCACAGCTGCAACTATGGGGGCGGGGGGGGGCACTCCCCGCCCACCTCTGAAGGTCAAGTCTGGCAGGAAGGTGGTCTGCTTCCCAGCAGCAAAGGGCCCTGATCAGCCTCTCACTGGGTCCTGTGTCCCTCCTGGAACCCACATTCTTCCCATGTTCTACCCCTGCTCTGACTGGCCAGGCTTTGGAGCTGAGGGCCAACTCCATGGAGGGCCTGAGGACTGGGAGCAGGGAAGAGGCCAAACAGTAATTTTGGTAACCTGTTACCGAAAGAAGTAGGAACAGACGCCAAACACCTAAAATCCACAGATACCCATTCCAGTTGGATTTGGGTCTACAGTCAGAGACCTCCATCCACGCCTGCCCCCTTCCCCTCTGCCCCCGCCTCCCCATTTCACCAGAATGAATGCCTGAGTAGCTAGGAGCCAAGAATTCACCGTTGCCTTGAGCCACAGGCCCCTGGTGTTCCAATTCCTCAGGGCAGTGGTGACCTTGACAGTCCGACCCTCCCACCTCTGGGAAACCTGACTGGTTGTCACGGTGACTGGGGGATGCTATGAGCTGTCAGTGATGAAGGCTGAGAATGCAAAGCACAGGACAGTCCCACACGACAAAGAGTTGTCCCACCCAAAACGCCAATAGTATTTTCATTGGCCATCAGTGCCACTGGGGCTCAACCTATCCTGCCCTTGCACGGGGCCCCGTAGTACTTGTCATGGGCCGTGCGCATTACTCTTGAAGAGTGGAAACCATGTGTGATAAATGGTCATGTGCTGACCATTACCCATTACTCCTCATCCAGCCTTTCTATTGGCATGTCTACCTCCTTCCTCTGTGGTTAGGTCCTGGAGGCAGATCCCCAGGTGTTTTTCCTCTCTGGAATCCTTCCTGACACATCGGAGTAGAATGAATAAGGCTGCCCTGACTGGGGCCATTTTTTGATAAGCTGAGATTTGGGTTAGACCACTGTATTCAGAGTGGTCTATAAATGTGATCATTGGATTGAAATATTTTCATTACCACCAACAAGCAACAGCCCCAACAGGGCTTTGAGAAGGAAATTTTGTGCTGGAAAGAAGCACAACCAAGTATTTCTGAACACAGTGTACTAACTAAGGCTACTATGGCTGGGAGTTTGGGGTCAGCCTGGTCGAGGCTAGGCCTGTGGGTCTAGCATCTTCCCCAGGATGGACTCAGACCTTGGCTCTGAATGTTTCTAGACCATAGACCAGCTGTTAATGAGAAAGTCATCTGCCCCACTGGAGCCATCCTAAGAATGGAAGACCATGAAGCCTGGTGGGTTACAGGTAGAATGAGTAACCAGGATCCAGGAAACTAAACTGGTAAATCCAATCATAAAACTGAGATGGAACACCTAAGGGCAGCCTCTTCTGTCTCCTCTGGGGTTCCAGGCTCAGTGCCATGTTTGGCAGGGCAATAAATCAGGCCTGGGATGGCTGCAAGTTCTGGCTTCACTGGGAGACTCTGGAAGACCTTCTCTCCCCAGGCACCTCCTTCTCAGCGTGTGCAAGGATGGCATCTACCTTAATAATAGGCAGATGCTATATTCTTATCGCATCTCACTCAGCCAGTCACGGAGACTTGGAGCAGGAATCTGAACTGGCAAAGTGCCCTCAGGGAACGATTCATGATACATTCCTGGCCAAAGCCAGGAACCGAACCATGAGCTGGCAAAAGGACTGGGGCTGGGAGGTCATGAGTCACCTCCTTGTTGAGAATGTAGGCTTGTTGGCTGCCAAGGAGGGAAGTATCCAAAGAAGAGGGCCGGTTGGTCTCAGCTGGGGGACTGAAGCAAGGGATCCAGGTTCAGACTCTTCTTGGAAGTTGAGAACTAAAGAATTCTATTCAAGTCTGGGGTGACCGGTCATAGTTAAGAAGTTCATAAAACAGATGAACGGGAAAGTCTGCTTGTCTTCCATTAGGCTCAGGATGAAAGGTCTGGGTGGACCAACTCCATGAAGAGGCTAAACCCCTGGGATTGTGTTCTCCTTTGTACTTTTCTCCTCCTCCCATCTTCCACTCTTTCTGCCTTTCTCTTGGCTGGCTACCTCCAGTGGTAAAGGTTAAACTGCTCGTACATGTTCTGGGAAAGCTGATTATACCTGACATGGCTCTTTGGACAGCAGTCTGTGCGGAATGGCACTGGGGTTGAGTTTCACCGGCTGTTGCCTGATTCTGCAGGTGGGGTAGGAGATGCTTTTCATGAGCTAATGAAGCATCTTCAAGTAGGTCCTGTGAGCAGAAGAATCCCACAGATAGAGAGTTGCTCAAAAAGCCCAGCAGGTCCCTGGGTGAGGCCCTGGAGTCAGACAGAGCTGACTAGAAGAAGTGGGACAGGGGATCCTTTCAGGTCTACTTGGCACTTTTGCTGATTTGTGCTTCATGGATATTTGGGGATGTTGCTTTCTCTGTAGGAACAAGCAAAGAAAAGTCTTTTTGTTCTGGTGGGATTAAGAATTGATTTGTCCATCTCCCTTCATCTTACTCACTTAGCAAAACCAGGTAACCTGGTTCAAACCAGTTCTTGGTCTTTGTATACATCCAGTGGAACTTGGGTAAACACAACCGTGCTGCTGGAATTACTCTAAATTCATGACCTTGAACTCTAAGTAGAGCTGGCGGGATTGAATCACCTCACATTTCCTTGATACTCTTCTCTGTCGTCTAACCACAGCACCAAGTCTCCCCACCTACCAGCCCCTCTCTAGTCAATATCTGTGTCCCCTTCACCCAAGACAACCACTGGTTTGATTTCTGTCAGCATAGACACGTAGATGCGGAGTTTTGCCTGCTCTGGAAACTCATGTAAGTAGAATCAGCCAGCATGCACTCTTGCAGCTGGCTTCTTTTGCAAGATTAAGATTAAAACCATTTTTTTAAAGATTTTATTTATTTATTTGACAGAGAGGGCACAAGTGGGGGTAAGGACAGATGGAGAGGAAGAGGGAAAGCAGACTCCCTGCTGAGCAGACAGCCCCATGTGGGGCTTGATCCCAGGACCCCTGGGATCATGACCTGAGGCAAAGGCAGATGTTTAATCCACTGAGCCACCCAGGAGCCCCTCAACAATGTTTTTTGTTTTTTTTTTTAAAGATTTTATTTATTTATTTGAGAGAGAGGCAGTGAGAGAGCATGAGCGAGGAGAAGGTCAGAGGGAGAAGCAGACTCCCCGTGGAGCTGGGAGCCTGATGCGGGACTCGATCCCGGGTCTCCGGGATCATGACCTGAGCCGAAGGCAGTCGTCCAACCACCTGAGCCACCCAGGCGTCCCCCTCAACAATGTTTTAAACCTGATTCATTCTCTCATCTATATCAATAATTGATTCCTTTTTTTTCCTGAGTATTTCCATGTGTGACCATGCCACAATGGGTTCATCTACTTGCCTATAATGGACATTCAGGTTGTTTCCCATTTGGAATTTTAAAATAAAGTTGCCATGAATATGTTTGTACGATTCTCTGGGTAGACTAAAGTTTTCATTTCTCTTCGGTAAGTACCTAGGAAGGGCATTTCTGGGTGCGAAGGTAAGCAAATGTTTTAACCTGACGAGGAACTGCCATATTTCCAAAGTGGTTCCCCCATCTGACCTTCCTGTACTAGACTGTAAGGATTCTGGGTGCACCATATAATCTGACCATTTAGAGAAGCAAATCAAATCATGTCGCTCCTCTGTAAAATACTCTCTAATGACTTAATGACAGGATGTTTAATTATAATAAGGAACAATTACAAATTTTTAGGTGTGAAAATGACTTGGTGTTCAGCTTAAAAGAAGTCCTCATCAGAGATATACACAGAAATACTTACCCAGGATGAAACACTGTGATGTCAAGGAGATGGGCAACAGAGAGCAGAGGACACAAGGTGGCCACGAGGGGGCCATTGTGGAACCTGTGTGATTGGGGCATGCTGAGGGTATCACACACTTCTCTCTACTTTTGTGTTGAAAGAAGACCAGAGCTGGATGGAAATTAAAGCAAGCAAGGCATATTTTATTCTGGAAATATTGCAATGGGGTGGGGGGAAGAGGGACCTCAGTATAGAACTGAGTTCCATTCTGAATATAAGGACAAGTGGAGATTTATAGCCAAGGAGCCAGGTGGGGTCAGTGGACAGGAAATTACTAAGGGGAAACATGGGGGAAAAGGGGATATTCTGGCTGAACCGACTGGATAAGATTCTTGTGAAGGCTGGCCAGGGTGAAAGTTGTTAAGAGGGATGGGTGAGGAATTTGATCAGATATCAAGAGTGGTCAGATACCAAAGGTAGAGGATTCTGTAAACTGACCCAGCAGGATTCCCACTAAAACCAGACTGAGCAGGGCCAAGGTCTGGGCCAGAGGAGCCTGGCTCTAATTAGGTCAAGAAGGGAGTCTTTGCCAGTGTATTCTCGACATTTTATTTTCTGTAAAATTTTATTTATTTAGTTGAGAGAGAGCAGTGAGAGAGAGAGAGAGAACTTGAGCAGGGGTGAGGGGCAGAGGGAGAGGGACAAGCAGACTCCCCACTGAGCAAGGAGCCCCATGCGGGGCTCCATCCCAGGACCCCAAGATCATGACCTGAGCGGAAGGCAGATGCTTAATAGGCACCCAGGTGTCCCTATTCTTGATATTTTTAATTTTTAATTTTATTCTTTAAATTTTAAGTGTTTGAAAAATCCTCCAATGGTCTGGGGACTTGCAAGGCCTTTCCCTCTTCAATTGTATCTCCTGCTCTACCCCACCTACCACGCTCCAGCTGTGGGGACCTCCCTGCCATGTCTTGCCAGTGCCAAGCACCCTCCCACACTAGGCCTTTGTGCTGGCTGGTCCCTGTGTCTGCCACACACTTACCTGTAGCCCATGGCTGTATCAAGATGAAGGAACTTAAAGAACAGCAGGTGCGAGAAGGATTCTGTGATCTTCCCCTGAAGCAGGTCATAAAGACCCTCCGGTGAGAGTTGGTCTCTCTATACCTACGAGAAATGAGCATCCTTATCTCCAAGACACAGATGTCCAATCACACTTTCCTACAACTTTTCATTCTTTCTCAAACCTAGCATTGAAAGGCTCAGTTTTGGACACCTGGGTGACTCAGTCGTTAGGCGTCTGCCTTCGGCTCGGGTCATGATCCCAGCGTCCTGGGCTAGGGTCCCACATTGGGCTCCCTGCTCAGTGGGAAGCCTGCTTCTCCCTCTCCCACTCCCCCTGTTTGTGTTCCCTCTCTCAGTGTGTCGCTCTCTGTCAAATAAATAAAATCTTTAAAAGATTTTAAGAGAGAGAAAGAAAGGCTCAGATTTAACTCCTTCTTCAAGTCTACATTTCCTGATTAAGATTCCTATGTCACATAAAACTGAGATTAAATAAGTCTCATGCTTTTCTGTTATTAATGGGCTTTATGTTACAGCAGCCCCAGTGGATAGAAGGAAAGATATTTTTCCTCCTCTACATTTTTGCCTTTGAGTGTTTGTTTAAATGTCATTTTCCCAATGAGGTCCACCCTCACCACCTGCTTAGAATTACAAAGCCCCGCTTACTTCTATTCCCACAGCCCTCAGTACTCTACTAAATGCTGTAAAATTTACTTATTGATCATGGTGATTATTTATTGCCGTCTCCTTCCTCCAGCCTGTAAGATTTACCAGCCAGGGATCTCTTTATTTTGTTGTTCACAAATACATTGCCAGTTCCTATAACAATGGCATATAGGAAGAGTCAATAACATTTTGTTTGAATTGAAAGACAGGGAGAGGCAGGAGCAGAGAGGGGGAGAGGGAAGGAGTGGCAGGGGAGGAAGAAAGAGTGAGGAATAGGGTAACATTTTTCTAGGGGAAGGGGGCCTCATCTGGGGGTACTTTTCTTCTACTAGTTTGTTGTCTATTACCTTGTTTGGTTAATATCAGAAATAAACGCAAGAGCAATTTCTTGGTCTAGTGTATAGGCTGGTCTCAGGGTTAGCTCACCTGAAATGATGTCTCATTCATGTCAGTCACTTCAAAGGGCTTCAAAGTTACATACCTGGACCCCCTCAGCAATTTGATTCCAAGTACTCTACGGCCCTGCGGTAAGAATTGGGACAACAACCCCACGGCATCTGGGGGTCCCTCTGGTACTCTACCATCTGTGTCCTTCCAAGAGGACACACCCAACAGCCTGACCCCAGACCACAGGGAAAGGACTCCCGCGGGGAGGAGGGTTAGTAAACACCTCTTCTTTGTCACTGGGACCTCTAGGGACAGCTTCCAGGAGTGAACCAAGGACCCAGGATGGGCTCCTATACTGGAGCAGGAAGCCTTCCGCTAACTGTTGGTGGGTGAGGCTCTAAAGTTACCTTCCTCTCCTAGGCTTTCTTTCTCAGCTCCTTCAGAGACTGAAGACAAACCACTTTCTCTCTCAGCATTGTCAGAGAAGGAAGATGAACAAGGGGTAGGGCCCAAAGGAGCATTAGCAAACCACACAGTGAGGTCTTCCAATGGCCACAGCAGCCACTGGTCCCAGATGAAGGGAGAAGTGATGGAAAAGGAGCCCATTCAAGTGTGGGGCTGAATTCTATATAAGCAACTGAGCAGCCAGGCTCTGCCCCAACACCCCCTCCCCCTCCCCGCCAGGCTGTATCCCTGCGGCAAGAGGAAGCTGGAGAGCAAGAAAGAGTGGCCCCTGGAATTAGGAATCGGGTCGCGAGTTTACCTCATGCAAACCAGCTCCCTGGAAACCTGCAGGGAAGAGATGACTCAACACACACATCCCAGAATCCTCACTGGCTCCTGCCAAATGCGCCTTCCCCCACCCCCTCAGCCACAGCTGCTGGGGAGAATGCAATGTGCCTCCTTTCTCTTCTTCCTCCTGCACTGTTCGCATGGAGCCACAAACACAGAAAGTCCTTATTCACAGGCTCCATCGCTTGGCCCTCTATTGAAAGCTTTCTGCAAATGCAAATTCCTCCAAAGTGGATTCTTTTCAAACACTTTCAAGTTGCTTATTCCCACTGAAAGCAGTTAGGCGGACCCAGACTTTCCTGGGCTGGAGGCTCCTTAAAAATATTTACGGTTAAAGGAGGAACATCGAAACAGCCAGAAAGCAGACAGGCTAGACAACCAAAGGTGGTTTCTCTGGGCCTCCCCTAATTGGGGGTGCACAGGTGGGAAGCCCCCTACTTTTGCAGTCTGTTCCCCTCCCCCAACTTGGCCTTGCCTCCTTCCTTCAGTACCACCGTGTGCCAGTGCCCACATTAGTCCTGGGTGATGGGCCCAACAAGGAGACAGAATTGTTGCCCACCAGAAGCTGATATCCACGGAGCTTGACAAGTCTCTAAAGGAGAAAACTTTCCTCTCTCCTGGGGCCCTGAGCCTGCCTGCTCTTTTCACTACATAGAACCCAGAAGTTCTGGTCTCAGCCACGCCCCAGAGGACTGGATCCCGGTGGTGGGATGACTGCTGTGTCAATAAGATTGGTTATTTTAAGTCTTGCATTTGTAGAAGAAACCCCTTCTCCAGTACTTCAGGCTCAACCTCCTGCCAGGTCTCCTGGGGTGCCCCTCCCTCCCACAGAGGCTGTCCCTGCAGGAGGGGGTGCCCTCTCCTCTCTCAAACATCAGACAGGATTCAAGCAGAGGTAACTGAGGAACAGAGGATTCCCCCTCTTCTCCCACTACCTTTCCTACCCCACACCAACTGATCACTTGGTTAAAATGGACATTTTGTTCCCTGATTATACAAGGACTTCAGAATACATATGTGGGACCCATTCTTTTCATTTCTCATGGAAATCTTTCCAATAGCTCGTTTTCAGCAGCTGCATGACGTCCCATCACGTGACTGTTTCATAATTGATCAAAGGAGACTCTGAAGGGTGCCTGGTTACGACACCCCAAACATGCCACTTTGGTCTTAAGGATTACTTTGAGTCAAAAGCACTTAAAGAACGCAGCTCCGGGAAAAGCATTCTGATCTCCTCTTTTCTCTCTGGAAGCAGATTAAAAACCCTTATGTGAAAGATGCCTTCCCTCTCCACCGGAGGGAACGTAACATTCTTATCATCAAGGACAAGTAGTTGAGACCTAGAGAATTCTATACCCACAGCCCTCATCTAGATAGTTCTTATCTTCCTTTAGCCTCCCCACGCAGTTTAATAATTTTCCCATAGTTGTCTCTCTTTGTTCAACCTGATGGAAAAATTAGTCCTTTCCACCATTTCTCTGGGTATCCACTTCATTTTAAGAGTTCTTATGTCATATAAAACTTATATAAATGTGTATGCCTTTCACCCACTAATCTGCCCTCTGTGTCTAATTCTCAGTCTCAGACCAAAAAACAAAAACAAAAACAAAAACAAAAACCTTAAGAAACTAGAAGGAAAATGTTGCCTCTGTAAATGTTGCCTCGCCTACAGTGGCAACAGGCAACGGCCTCTATTCTAACAGAGTTGCCCCCAGTCTCTCCCTTTCCCAGCATGCCAAGCGAGAGTCCTACGATTCACTCTAATTGGACCGCCTTGTATCACATGACTCACGGTGATGGACCAAGCTGATTGGCTTAAGCCACCCAGGGCCCAGCCACTGGGGGGACTGAGGTTAGCTTCCCCTGAGTAGGGGGCACTAGGGAAGGTAGAATATCTGATTGAAAATTAGGTTATTTTAATTAAGGAAGACTGGAATGCTGGGAAGGTGATCAATACATGTTGATTCTCAATTGGTTTTTCATTTTTATAGCAGTTCACTTGCTGATGGGTGTATGAGTTTCTCCAGCCTTTCACATCACAACGAACATCCCTGAAGATACCCACTTTTTGCGTAAGATTCCTTCTCAATGCCCCGCTCGTCTCTTACCGGACTCCTCCCCCCAGACCCTCTTCAGACTCGCCTGATCCCTCGCTCTGTGAGCCCGTGGCCCCAAGATCAAACTTCATTATATGACTTCCATAGCCTGAGCAATGAACTCAGAAATGAGTCAGGGTGGCCTTCTAGGGTTGGGGCATGTGATGTCCAATTCTCACTCCACGGCAGCCGGTTACGGTGGGAAGTACTCCCCTCGGGCCAGAAATCCAGGAAAGATACCCTCGTGGGCCCACCTACCATGTCTTTTTAGACTAATTCATCATTCTTCCTTTAAGCCAGGCACATCCTGTTACAGGCTGACCTGGCTTCAGATAAAGTAGCTATAGCCCCTGGGAAAGTAGGGGAAGTCGATAGAAGTCTGACGGTAGTGAATGCCTACTGTGCTACCTGATCAAGACACCCATTCCCTTAGATGCCAGAAATGTTGGCCCCTGAGTGCTCACAGCTGTGCCCGTCTCTGGGAATTGCCCTCAGCGAAGGAAAGAAGGAAAGAAGGAAAGAAGGAAAGAAGGAAAGAAAGAAAGAAAGAAAGAAAGAGAAAGAAAGGAAGGAAGAAAAAAAAAGAAAAAACGTATTGCTTCACCCAAGATCATGCCATCCCCCAAGACCCCCAAAAGGCAAGATGAACCTAATGACCAGTCTGCAGAGACAGAAAAATGTTCCCCTCTTCCCTTCTAGGTTCTTTGGCTGGTCTAATAATTAAATTGGCATAAGACAGATTAACAGGCGAAAACAAATTTAATTACATATGTATGGGTGCCCCATAAAAATGGGAGACTCAAAGGCAGTCAGGCAATTGAGGTTTTTGTGCCATCGTGAGCAAAGGCAAGGGATGGGAGCCTGGGGCTTCAAAGGGGAGAAAGGAAATTCACAGGAAGATGAGAAGAGCAGATGTTTAGTAATCAAACATCCCACCATGCAGATGCCTTTTGCATAAAAAGAAATTATCACTGATAAAAGCTCGCTCTCTGGGCTGGGCCCCCCTATGCCAATTATTTTAGGCAGTTAGGGAGAGGTTTAAAAAAAAAAAAAGGGAGCTTTTCCTGAGTCTGTCAGGACTTGATTGCCTGCACTCAACATAATACACAAACTGAAGGGGTGTGTTTGGGGTGGGGGGGCTATTCTGCTTGCCTTCATGTCCATGTGGGGGTAAAAAGGCCTGGATTCAGGTCTCTTTTTGAGACAACTCTGAAAGACCATCCCAGTCTCAGAGCTCCCTACGCATCCCAGTTGTCTACCGCCACACAACAAACCGCCCCAAGACTTAGTGGCAGAAAACAATGATTGGTTATTGCCCATGTTTCTCTGGGTTGATGGGGCTCAATGAGATGGTTCATGGTATAGCTGAGGTCACTCCTTCAGGTGCATCGAGCCGGCAGTGTGGTGGGAGCTGGAACACACACATTCATCTCTGAGAGGACCTGCAGGGTCCTCTCCACGTAAAGTACCCTTCTATGGGCTTCCTTACGCATGGTAGCTGAATTCCAGGGAATGTTCCAAAAGGACAAGCCCCACTGTGCAGGCCCTGAATAAGCTTCTACCTGCATCATTCTTGCTAATGTCGCATTAGCCAAACCTGAGTCAATATGGAACTATATGAGGATGGGAATGCCAGAAGGTTCGGTGGACTGGGGGCCCACCAATGTCACAAATGACCCCAGTCTAGCTTCCAACTCCTAATAATTCGTATCCACTTATGAAATAGAATCACCCCTCAAAACAAAACAAAACAGAACTTCCAAAGTAATTTTCCATGCCAGCACCCCAGTCAGGCCTGAGGTCCAGGATCTCGCCATGAAAATTAGACCCAGGTGGGATGATACTTTCATAGTGTGGTTTGTCAAGTGTAGCTCTTCACGTTTGGTTTCTTAGGTGCAGAGGCCTGTGAACTATGAAGACCAGTTATCTCCCCAGCACACACCTGACAACTACTGGTAAGGCAGAGACAGGAAAATATAATAGATACTCTCTCATTCAAAAGTTGAGGGGAAGGGAGACACATAATAATGACAAGCCCATAACAATAACAAAAAATCTTCCCACATACACATTTAGTTGCCTCTCACAAATTTTGGTATTTTATTGTTGCTCTAACTCAAGTAAAATTATTTCCTAATTTCACATGTGATGTTTTAAGATGTTATATAAGATTGTGTTGTTTAATTCCCATATATTTGAGAACTTTCTGGATATCGTTTTGTTATTGATTATTAATTTTGATACCTCTGTGATTGACGACTAATACCTCAGATAAAGTACTCAGCATGTTTTCAATCCTTTGAAATTTATTGAGACTTGTTTATGGCCCAGCCTATGGTCTCTCTTGGTGAATGTTCTGTATGCTTTTTTACACAATCTGACAATCTCAGCTTTGTATATAAAAGTATTTAGTTCCTTGATGTTAAGTAACTATTAACATAGTTAGGTTTAAGTCTACCATCTTGGTTTAGTTTTTCATTTGTCCCTGAAGTTTGTTTTTTCTCTCTTTATCCTTCTCTGCCACTCTTTGGGTGAACTATCATTTGCTATGCCACTTATTTCATCTATTAGCTTTTTAGCTAAGCCTCTTGGTGTTGCTTCTAGCTGTTTTTTTTCTAGAAACGGAAACATGCATCTTTAATTTATCCATGGTGTTGGAGCGCTTGGGTGGTTCAATTGTTAAGCGTCTTGTAAGGATGAAGCCAGACACTTTCTTCAGTCATCTCCCAAGCAGCTCTGGTCAGCTAGATCTGAGCAAGTCAGGTTTTATGTACAAAAGATATAGCCAATGTCATTGAGCTAGAAAACCCACAAAGATTACTGGTGATGTGGGGTCAATTTTCCACATTGGTGCATCTGAGGATGACTTGAGAGCATCTCGAAAGCATCAGTAACAGATTTAGTGTAAGGTTGTGGACAGAAGTACTTTATATAATTGCATCAAAGTTTGCAGTGGGGCACCTGGGTGGCTAAGTTGGTTAAGCATCCGCCTTCAGCTCAGGTCATGATCTCGGGGTCCTGGGATGGAGATCCACCTGCAAAGGACTCCCAGCTCAGTGGGGAGTCTGCTTCTCCCTCTCCCTCCACCCCTCTCCCATTCATGTACATGCAGGTACACACACATGCACACACTCTCTCTCAAATAAATAAATAAATCTTGTCTTTAAAAAGTCACAGCAATCATTAGGAAGAAGGGAAGATTAGATTAGGAGAAATATTGTGAAGCCAGAGATAAGATTGATACACGAAATACTTACCATGAAAATCCTCTACACTTACTAGATATGGGCCACAATTTGACTCTGAACTTACTGGCCGTCCATGCAAAGAAAGAAACAAGTCCAGCCATATTACTCACAATGTTCAGTAGATATAAACAAATCAAATGCTTAATTCCAAGACCAGAAAGGAATGTCTTCCATATGCTTTCATACAAAGGACCTATGTAATATAGCAAGCAAGGCCCTAAAAACATCTTTATTGTAAATAAAACAATGAGTGCCATGGGTTGGTGTCAACAGTTGCCCTTCTTCTTTTTTTTTTTTAAAGATTTTATTTATTTATTTGACAGAGAGAGATCACAAGTAGGCAGAGAGTCAGGCAGAGAGAGAGGAAGGGAAGCAGGCTCCCTGCCGAGCAGAGAGCCCGATGCAGGCCTCGATTCCAGGACCCTGAGATCGTGACCTGAGCCGAAGGCAGAGGCTTTAGCCCACTGAGCCACCCAGGCGCCCAACAGTTGCCGTTCTTTAAGTCAATGGCATTACAAAAGCACCTGAGGGCAAAGAGCATGTGATCATCTGAGATGTAGTATATAATCCCAAAGTAAATGCTAACAAGGCTAGAGCCCTCATGCATGACTGAATGTGCGACTGCCGTTCAGACAAGTCTTACTAAATGTTGTTTAATTCAACCAAATGTTTGCTGAGTATCAAACAAGAGTGAGTGTGACATCATGGCTCTGATCTGGCAAGGACCCTTAATAGTCTCTGTTTGACAGTTGAGTGCAGATGTCAATGTCTAAACAGGCAGCTGAGCTAGGGGCAGGGTTAACAACCTCTTCTGAAAGTCAAGGTCTCCAGATGTCCCCCCACAGAGGCCAGACAGGACCAGGCAGGACCACTTTGGTTTCATCCTCGCACACAAATGACTGACCCCTCAAATTCTTAGGCTAGTATTCCTGACCTTTTCAGGTCCAAGAACCATTTTTAATCCACCCCGCCCCCGAACATATATAGTAATTATAACTTTGGGACTGGCTGATTGAAGAATGTATAAAATGACAGACTCCTTCTTAAAAACTATGCATGTAATAAATTGTAGGAAAAAAATGTGTAACTCTGCATGGTAACTGATGTTAACTAGAATTATTGTGAATAATTTGGAATATATGCAAATATTGAAGCATTGTGTTGCATACCTGAAAGTAACATGCTACATGTCAACTGTGCCTCAATAAACAAGAAAGAAGGAAAGAAAGAAAGAAAGAAAGAAAGAAAGAAAGACCTAACTACATAGATAAGCAATAAGTAAAGATAAAAATCACCAATATCGGGGCACCTGTGTGGCTCAATCTTTAACCGTCTGCCTTCAGCTCATGTCATGATCCCAGGGTCCTGGAACCAAGCCCCACGTTGGGCTCCTGCTTCTGTGGGAAGCCTGTGGCTCCCTCTCCCACTCCCCCTGCTTGTGTTCCCTCCCTGATTGTCTCTCTCCCTGTCAAATAAATAAAATCTTTTTTAAAAATCACCAATATTTTGGCTGCCCAGCCTCTATTCCTCTGTATGGAAGCCAAAGATGAATCAAATATTCTCTCATTCAGCTTCTTTATATCAGGTAACCCAAACTTAGCCAGGTAGGTGCTCCTGCCAAGGACTTTGAATTGTGGAAGAGTAATGCAAAGGCCCTGTGGTCAGTCAGATAATATTCACAGTGGCTGCAGCAGAGTTAAGAGTTTAACAGCATAATCTTGAGGGGCCAGCAGTAGTAATGCCAGGGTCAGCTTCCCAGGCAGACTGTTATTGGGAGGATACTACCATCAAAATGGTCTCTCTGGTTTCAGCAGAAGGTCCCAGAGTGCCAGAGTGGCTTCTCTGATATGTCGGTTCACAGCCCCTTGAATTGAATGGAGACTAGGTCCCCTTGAAAAAACACCATGTGATAGCATAAAAAATGTATTCTGCCTGTCTTACTCCTGCTTTTCCTACAGGGGATTTGACCACATGTCAGGGAAACTGTGCCCTGGGGAAAGGAATGAATCAGAACTTTCAGGGAATTTGGGACAAAGCTCAAACCAACAGTAATCCTAGGGGGACCAGAACACCACCTGATTGAGCGATAAATGGCGCTTTGGTTGGAGTCCTCCTCATAGAAGGACTGTTGGAATCCTGAACCCATTACTTCTCCAGTGCCTCGGTATAGGGTTGGAATAGATATCCTAAACCTCAGGCAGAATCCACACATTGGCTCTATGACCCAAAAGTAAGGACTATTATGATAGGAAGGACAAGGAAGAAGCCCCTGGAATCCCTCTCCCCAACAAACAGCAAATCTGAAGGAAATTCTAAGCCCAGAAGGGAAAATCACTATTAGTATCGCTGTGAATGTGTTGAAGGTGTGTGTGTGTGTGTGTGTGTGTGTGTGTGTGTGTGTGTGTGTTGGGGCAATGATTCCTCTTATAGTCCTACATAACTCTCCTATCCGACCAGTGCAGAAGAAGCATGGGGAGTGAGTGGACACAGAACGTCTCCTCCATTTTGTTTCTAAGCTTTGAACCGCCTGGGCCTTGATCATCTCACTGCCCCACCTCACTCACTATGGGACATAATGCTGGTTCACTGTAGTGATGATATTATGCTTAGACTTAGTGAGGTGCCTTAGATGCTCTCATAGTACATGGGTTCACTGGCTTTCCCCCAATATTATCAAGAATCCATAGAAAGATATTGACTATCTTGGCTTTGCCCTCAAATGACAAGATGGCTGCCACAGGTCCAAATATCAAATCCACACAACAGTGTCCCAAAAAGAAGGAAGATGGTGGGCTAAAAAGGACTATTCACCTTCCCTATTCAGGAAAGAAAATCTTTCCCAGAAGTATCTCCAGGGGACACTGAGTTACATAACCACCTGGAGACCAATCACCGACAAAGAGGAGCAGGAGTGTCATAGGTGGCTTAATCTACCAGTGATTCAACCCCTGGCCTTTTGTAACAAGATCAGGGCTCAGTGAGCATGGAGGGGCAGTGACTAGGGAAATATTGATGTCTGTTACAGCCAGTACCCTCGTCCTGTCCCTGTCTAGCTGAAAACCAATCTAAACTAAATTATCAGTGAAGCCACAGAAATCATCCTTGTAAGAGAATGATGGCATTACTTCTAGAGCTGTGCTGCCCAATATGCTAGCCACTAACTACCTGTGGCTATTTAAACTTAACTTAAAATTAATTAAAATTAAATAAAAATTTTAAAACAGTGCCTCAGTCACACTAGCCACATTTCAAGCGCTCACCTGTGGCTCGTGGCTACCATCCCAGACAGCACAGACATAAAATACCTTCATCATCACAGAAAGTTCTATTGGCAAGCACTGCTTCTGCTGCCAAGGATAAGTTATAAGAGGCTTCTTCTAAAATTACAAGGTGAGGGTTTCACTGCTCCCCACCCCGGCCAGGGTCATGCCACTCTCCAGTCATCGGCAATACCCCCTCGCCTTTGCCCAGCAAAGCCTGAGAATGGGGAGCTGAGCAGTCTTGAGGTCAGTAATCACAGAAGCTCTCTGTCATCAGTCATCTGTCATCTGGCGATGACACCCAAGTTTGGGGGCACTCGTCAGGATCCTGACCGAATCCTCCGTTCATCTCTCTGGGCAGGAGAGGTGCTGGCCAGGAGCTGGTCGAAACAATGTCATCGTAAGATCAGTATTTAATGGTTACCTTGTCCGACGCCAGGCCCCCTGTGAAGAGCGATCAGGAATTCACCCCAATGCCCGTATCCCCAAAACACACACTTTTCCTAGATCTCATCAGCCAGGGACAAAGGAGAAGCTGAAAGTGTGCAGATTGAGATAGACAGGTACCTGGGCAGGGGGTCCCTGGTGAGCGCTGACCCCTATGCCCACCCCAAGGACACCCCAGTAGGACAGCGGATGTCCTACTGGACTGTCCTAGAAAGGGGTGTGCGTGCTGAGCCCTGGGTGAGGAAGGGGGAATCCCTCTAGTGACAGCCCCCTTCTGATCCACTCAAACTCAGGAAACCTGACAATTAAGGTGCCACCATGAGCGAGGCTGGGGGAGGAAATAGACCCATTCAGCTTTTAGAGCCCACAGCCACTTCCTGGCCATTCTGGGCCAGTGCCATCCTCCTGCAAGGCCAGATCTTGGAGATTCATGCTCAAACTCGAACTTGCCCGGGCCAGGCGGGTTGTAAAGGAGGCCCAAGCTGAGTGGCTTTAAGGTCACCCTGTGTCACTGCAGGCCAAGTCAGCTGCTGCTACCCTCCCTGCCACGCCAGGGACCAGACCCCACAGATCATCATGAAGTCACCTTGAGGTGACCTTGAGGTTCCCAGGCTGGGGCACCAGGTGCAGACAGCCTCCCCAGGGTTGCATGCTGGAGCGGCATTTGGCCAACGTTGCACTGGGCGGGAGCTGTAGGCCTGCCAGCAATGCTCAGGTGGGCTGGTCACCTGTTCCCAGGTGCCAGGCAGAGCCAGGCCTGTGTCCTCACTTCTGCATGGATGCTCTTTCAGCTGTTACTTGTGGCACTGGGATGGGGTTGGAAGCTCAAGGGCAGGCTGAGGGCGCATTTCTGCAGGTGGAGGATTGCCTTCCTGGCCCCCAATTCCTTCAGCCTGTGCAGCTGTGCCCTGAGGGAGGGGGGGGACGGGGGGCCTGCCCACCTCTCCTCCAGACACCAGTGACCCATCCTGGGCCCAGCAAGTGTACAGCAGGGATGAGAGAGAGGGCCTTTCTGCCTGGCCAGTTTAAAGCTTAACAGACTTCCATTAGACCTTCATTTACCTAACGTTCAGGTAAAACTGAGCTGCTTGATCCTCCTTTGAGCACCAGCTATTGGAGACATCTGCATTCCCAGGACCCTGACGGGAATCATCCGGCTGGGCTGGGATGAAGGGGAGCAGGAGATGTCACCCCAAAATGTGCCACTTTGGCAGGTGGATTATTTGAGCTGAAGGTGATCAAGACCCAAAGACCCTGGAAAAACTTTTTCCTTCTCCTTTAACTGCCTAGAAGAATTTAGATAGGGGGCCTGACCCAGAAAGAGAGTTATTACCAGATAGCTTTTTTTGTTGTTGTTTTGTTTTTTGTTTTTTGTTTTTTTTTTATCAGAAAGACTTACCAGCATGACTGGGCCAATACCCGATTACCCAACACCTGCTCTTCTCATCTTCCTGTGACTTGTCCTCCTCCCTCTGGAGCCCCAGGTCCCTTGTCCCATTCCTCAGCTCAGGACTTCATGTGAGCCTCAATTGTCCCACTGCCTTTGAGTCTTATGTCTTTGTGGGATGGCAGTATGGATGTAATCAAATTTATTTGGCTCCTGTTAATCTCCCTTATTTGGCTCCTGTTAATTTCTTAGACCAGTCAAAGAATCTAGAAGGGAAAAAAGGAAAATGTTCCACGCTTTGGGTGCCTGGGTGGCTCAGTTGGTTGAGCATCTGTCTTCATTCAGCTCAGGTCACGATCCCAGGGTCCTGGAATCAGGGCCCCATTCCCCTCCCCCATGAGGCTTGCTGCTCAGCAGGAAGCCTGCTTCTACCTCTACTACTCTCCCTGCTGTGTTCCCTCTCTCTTGCTCTCTCTCTCTCTATCTCTCTCTCTGTCAAATAAACAAACAAACAAATAAGTAAATAAATGGAAATGTTCCACCCTGACAACAAGGAAATGAAGTCTGAGTACAGTGCTACCTTTGGGGTATCCTGTATCCAGGACACAGCACAGGGGAGTGGGGCTGCTTCACCGTCCCACTCACAGGCCCCTGTCAGACCCAGTCTGGAAACCTCCTCCTATCCCAGCGTTGGTCCTCTCTGGGTCCTGGGTACCCCTCCAGCTTCCTTCCTTTTCATGGTCTTCCTCACATTTAAGATTTTTTAAAAAAATATTTTATTTATTTGACAGAGAGAGAGAGATCACAAGTAGGCAGAGAGGCAGGCAGAGAGAGAGGAGGAAGCCGACTCCCCGCCGAGCAGGGAGCCCGATGTGGGGCTCGATCCCAGGACCCTGGGATCATGATCTGAGCCGAAGGCAGAGGCTTTAACCCACTGAGCCACCCAGGTGCCCCTACACATTTAAGATCTTTCTCCCCCTATAGAGATTTCCCCCGGAGCCCACACACTCTCCCGGGGTCCCACCTTCCTCAAAGCTCCAAAAACAACTGTTTTAGGAGAGAAGAGCGAGGAAGGAAAGAAGTGAAGAAAGAGTGATGGGAAAGGGAGAAAGGTGAAGGGACAGGGAAAGGGAGGAGAGAAGAGGGGAGGAGGGGAAGGAAGGAGGGAGGAGGGGAAAGAAGGCAGAGGGGAAAAGGAGGAGGGAGGGATAGAGGAGGGAGGAGGGAGGAAGGATAGCATGAAAGACAGAGAGAGGGCGCCTGGGTGCCTGGGTGGCTCAGTGAGTTGAAGCCTCTGCCTTCAGCTCAGGTCATGTCATGATCCCAGGGTCCTGGGATGGAGCTCCACATCGGGCTGTCTGCTCAGCGGGGAGCCTGCTTCCCCCTCTCTCTCTCTCTGCCTGCCTCTCTGCCTACTTGTGATCTCTGTCTGTCAAATAAATAAATAAAATCTTAAAAAAAAAAAAAGACAGGAATAAAAGAAAGCAAAGGAGGTACCCAAAATCAGACCAAGATCACTCCTTTTTCAGATCTATAGGTTTCTATCATTCTTCCCACCAGGTTCTGCTTGAGGGACCACAGAGAAGCAAATTACTTCAGAAATCCCAGTTTCACTTTACGTCTTCATCGAAAAGCAGGGAAATCAGAAAAAGCCTATTTGTTTTATGATGTTTTGAAGGGTGTGGACACAGAGGAGGAAAAAATCATCTTGGTCTCCTGGCCTCCCCCCCTTTTTAAGGTCTTTGCAGTTTCCTGTTAATTTAATACCTGAACCTTTGCCATGTAAATAACACAGGTAAAGATAAAACGTACCGGCCTGGACTCCGACCTTTGTTTAATGCCCACCCCCTCTCTGATTCATCCTCCATCCCATCACTGGAAGGTTTGGAATTGTTACCTGGAAATTTCAAGCTGGAGAATAAACAGTTCGAGGCAGAGCGTGTTGGTTTTATTTATTTTTATTATTATATTATTTTAATTAGAGAGAGAGAGAGTGAGCACAAGCAGGGGGAGCTGCAGGCAGAGGGAGAAGCAGGCTCCCTGCTGAGCAAGGAGCCAGGATGTGGGACTAGATCCAGGACCTTTAGAACACGACCTGAGAGGAAGGCAAACGGGCTGAGCCACCCAGGTGTCCCACGTGCTGGTTTTAGAAAAGTCTGTGTCCAAAACTCAGACCAGTTCTCTGGCCAGCTGCTGTGTCTTCCTTTCTCCCTCAAAGCTGTAACCTAGATGGGGTCAATTCCCTTTCCATTCACTTGGCCTCCCAACCCCCCAACCTCCCATCCCCACCTCCCACCTCTGTCACCCTGCATATTTTATGTACCCATGCTCTACTCTGCTGGTCCTGCACTGCCCCATTTACTTAGACAAGAGTGATTTAAACAAATGACTGAATTCCTCTTCCTCCCGTGGGGCACAGCTGTATTTATTTCTTTTCTTGTTGGGAGTGCTTCCTCTAACAGTGTTTTCAGTGTTTTCCAAGAGGGGATCTATGTGAGACACCTTCTGAGCCCTTAAATACCTGATAATTTGGCCAGAAATCAGAATCAAGGCTCAAAGTTCTTTTTCTGTAATACTTTAAAAAATATTATTCAACTATCATCTTAAATTCAGTGTTGCTGTTGAGAAATCTGAAGGCAATCTGATTTTTGTTCCTTCCTCAGTCCTCTGTGATCCAGGTATCTGGAATACAGACGTGATGGCTGGCATTTTCACTGCCAGTTTGGATTATGAAGATGAGATGGGGGAGTAGTGAGCTGGATTGAGACCTGAGCCCTCAAAGAACTGGTAATACAAAGTAACTCTATCAGCCTTGAACGGTCCACCTCCATACTTCTACAAAAGGGAAAATAAACTTTCATTGTGTTTGGAGTCTGCGTTATCAGTAGCTATTATTTGGAATCTTTGTTATTAATATCTGAAATGAATCTTAATTCATGTATTGTGTAAATCTGCTTCGTCTTAAACTTTCCAGATTTCTGATTAGTTTTCCCAGTGATTGATGTTTTCCTGGTTATGAGCTACCTTGGCTACTTGAAAGAGGCTAAAGCCTAAATTCTACCTTGTTTCCTCTTGGGGAGCTCAAAGAAGGGGGGGGGTGATAAAAACAGGGTAATTGCCAGTGCTATTACAATGTAAATTGGGCTACCCCCCCAGGGTGCCTCTGACCCCCCAAAACTTACCAGGCACCTTTCTCAGGGAACTTCTTGGCACTCTCTCCTGACCACTACTCTTTTTGTGAGCTAGGTCATGTGGGTGGAATGCCCTGACCCAGGCAGTGGGAAGAAGGGCCAGGACTGCTACAGGCTGCCAGGTCTGATCGTTGTTCTGTGCTTCTAACCCCAGCCTAATGTTACCATTCCTAGCTAGTGCAACTATTTTCTGCCTCAAAGCACCATGGTAATGACTGCGATAAGGCTGGATAAGGCTGGGGCTCGGGGCTGGGGCTGGGGCTGGGCAATGATCTATCCAAGCCAATTTAGGCAAAGAAAAGTACACATTCCTTACAAGACATCCACTCAACCTATCCCCTTCTATAATACAGCCCTCACGTGGGAGGGGCTGCTGTTTCCTTCCCACACTCCAGGACCAAACCACCTGCTACCTCCCAGAAGGTAGGATGGGGAGGGCAGGTTGGGGGGGGGGAGGGGGTTACATTCCTTTCTTAATCCTCACCAAAGTCTCTCTTGCATCTGTGGTATCTTCAGGATTGTACCCACAGGAAGGGGCCAGCATCTCAAGTACATGACCATTTTGTCTGCCATGCATTACTTTTCTCATAACACCCATCACCAGTTGAAGCTATTATTTATGTGTTTGTTTTTTTCTCTCTCTCTCCCAGCCCTCCCTAAAGCGGCCCCTCCATGAAGGCAGGATTTTGGCCTGTACCCAGCTGTGTCCTCAGCACTGGGCAGTACCTGGCAGAGATGTTCAATAAAGACAAATAGGACCTGGTGTTAGAGCCCAACTCTGATTCTGGCTCAGGGCTTCTTGCTCCAAATCTGGGGCTTTTCCCACCTAATCCCCTGGATCTCTGCCCTGAGCAAAGACCATACATAGAGGGAAAAGGTTTATATTAACTAGACTCACAACAAAGATACAAGGTCCTTACTCCAGACATTGGCTAAAATAGCTGCTGGATAATTAGACTTAGAGGTGCTGCATGTACATCTTCCAATCCCCACTGCTTGCACCCAGTACGTGCTCAAGAAAAGGTGTGTTTTATTGAATGGACATATAAATTCTCCAGGAGGACATAATTCAGCATAATTAGATGGGACCAGAAATAGGGTTACTGAAGAGCAGATTGGAAATTATATGGAGAAGGAGAGAGCTGAGCATGAACAAGCTCTTGATCAAAAAGGTTCTTTGGTCTATGCAGTGTGACAAGGCAAAAGTAAAGAACTTTGCCCAGCACTGTCCAATGCTGCAGGCATGAACTGCACGGAGCTATTTTCATTTAATTAACATTAAATCACATGTAAAATTCAGCTCCTCAGTTGCAGTAGCCAGATTTCAAGTAATAATAGTCACATGGGGCTTTGCAGCTACTGCACTGGATAGTGTGGATAATACAAAACATTGTCATCATCAAAGAATGTTCCATCGGATGAAGCTGACCTAGACCCTTAGAATTAAAGGAAACATATTTCTGCTTCTAACCTGGCCTACAGACATCCTCTCTACATCACCTACATCACCAATCCCTATATCACCACTCCCTAAACCACCACTCCCTCCACCCCCATTCCCGCCCAGATCTGAGCACCATCAGTGCCCACATCTGCCTTCCTAGGTTTTCTGGACGGGGAGTAATGCTGTCTCTTTCCTTCGTTTTCACACCCCGCCCCCGCCCGTGCTCAGGGTAATAAGTATTTGTTGAAACAATGAACCCTCGATTAGCCTTTGTTAAATGCTGAGGCCCAAAAGGTGAATTAAGTGACAGAACAGAAGAGATCCCTGCTTCCCCTCTTTTCTCACCTCCCAACTCCCTTCTCTGCATTCCCTTTTCTGGCGCCCCCCACCAACACCCCAAAGCAGTACGTTAGAGGCAGTGCCCCCCTACAGAAGTTCCGGTCCCCAAACTACACGGACTCCAAGGAAGTCTGTGCTCCGGGTCTCAAACCGATCTAACTTGTTCACATGATAATTTTCTGTCTTCCTTCACCGTTGGCTGCCCGGCACCTTAGTAGGTACTCAACAAGTGTCTGTCGAATGGTTGGAGGAACCAGTGCACCAATGGATGGATAGACGGATGGACGGCTGGAAGGCTCCGTGTCCCCGCGTCTGCCACACGGACTGCGGGAGAAGCCACCCTCAGCTCGCTTACGGGGAAAGCCCCAGGCCCTCGCCCAAGGGCCCGCTGGAGCACGGAAAGCTCGGCCCGCGGGCCGGGAGTCGGGCGGGGCTTGGTCCTTGGGGGTGTGTCCTCCCGGGCCCCGGCGCCCGCCGCCGGAGAGGCGCGCAGCCACCGCTGCAGGGCCCTGGAGGCCGTTGAGGACGCGCGGCGACGAGCATGGAGCGCGAGCTGGAGGAGCTGGTGGCGCGGCCCGCGTGCCAGGCAGAGCCGCCCTTCCAGGCGCTGGTGGAGGCGGCGGGCGGCCGCGGGCAGGTGCTGCTGGTGGGCGAGCTGTGGGAGCGCGAGCAGAGCCGCGCGCTGCTGCGGGACTTCGCCCGGGCGGTGTTCCCGCCCGAGCAAGCGGCGGGCAAGCCGGGCGGCGCCGGGGCTGGGACTCCAGGGGCCGGAGCGCCAGGGGCGCAGAGGACGCCCGGGATGGCCGGGGCGCGCGCCATCCGCTCGCCGCTAGTCTTCGTGCTGTGCCGCGCGTCCTCGCTGACTGCCCGGGAGCCGCGGCGCCGCCTGCGGGAGATGCTGCGGGACGTGCGCGGCCGCCGGCGGGCCGGGGCGGCGCTGGTCGGGGTGCTGGTGGCCGAGGCAGGGCCCGAGGACACGGTGGCGCCGGGTTTGCAGCTCCTGGAAGCGCTGCTGCGCACAGTGTTCGGCCGCCAGGCGGGGGGCCCAGTGCAGGTGGCAGCCTACTGCCCCGGCCACCCAGCCTCCAGCGTGGCAGTCCAGGCGGCCGCCTGCAGGGCGCTACAAGCAGTCGGCTCCTCGCGACCAGGTGAGACTACGAGGCCCAGGGGGTGGGGGGTGCGGGCGTTGGGCGGCCTGGGGGTGGGGGGAGGCCCCGAAGTTGGAACTCTTTAGACCAGCTTCTCTCCTTGGGCACCACAGTAAACTGAGGTCCAGAGAGGGGAGGTGCCCAGCACTAGGCCTTCCAGCTACCGTGGATCGGGCCCTGGACCTGCGGTCCAGTCTGTTCCGGAAGGATCCAGGAACGCAAGGGCTTGGGAAAGCCGAGCAGACCAGCTCAAGGCAGGGAAGTTGGTAGAGAGAGGGTTGGATTGGGCTGGGAGCTGGGGGAAGGGAGAGGAGGTGAGAAAGCATCAGGAGGCCCAAGTTCCAAGGTGGAAAGGGGAATAGAACTGGGACCTGGGGGCTGGCGGTGGCAGGAGCTTCCAGGACCCTGTGCAGCTAGGGATGCGGCGGTGGAGGCTTAGCGTGGATGCCCCACCGGGTCACAGGAATAGGTGCCAAGGCTCTGAGTGTGGGGAAAGGGTGTGAGGGACTGCGGGCCCAGAATTTTCTAATCCCACTCTGGGTGTGCACCCACTGCTGCGTTTCTCTCCACGTTCTCCTGAAGCGTGGGAAGGGCAGTGAGGGCACCCAGCCTGGGTAACTACTGCCATCATTAGAAGTGTGAGAAATCTCTTCCACCCTGGTACCGATCGGAAGGTTTTACAAGAGCTTTTCCGGGTCTCAGGATTAAAATACTGACACAAAGTACAGCTGGATCTGGCAAAGCTGAGAGAGGCAGGATTGTCCTTTGCGCTCCCAGATCCCTTCCTGCCCCCACCATCCTGGCACCTGCTGCCCTCCCAAGACCTCAAGCCTTCCATTCTTGCTAAAGTGGTAGTGAACTCAGAGACTGTGTTCTGCTTCTCTGGGCATTGGTGTGTTAACCAGAAACTGGGAGATGGCCAGGCTTGCCGGGGTGGGGGGGGGTGGGGGGGGTGGGGGGGTTGCTTTTCCAGCAAGGAGCCCTAGTACCTCTGATGTACCAAATGTCCCAGACCTACCAGCTAGCCTGGCCTGCCTGAGTGAAAGCCATGCATCTCAGTCCTAGGCTCTGCCCCAGCCTCACACCTAGTGCCTTCAACCCCTTTTTGTTGAATCTGTGATAGTCAGCTAAATTTGAAACTCTGTAACAGTATTCTGAAAGACATGAAAAGTCCTGAGGTGAACTGTTATTGTGATTGTCACTGCCAGTCCTTTCATGGATCTGGCCCCACAGGGGAAAGGAAGGAATTTACACAAACAGATTTTCTGCTCCCAGTGAGCTGGTTATCTAGAAAATTCCCTCTCCCATTCTCCAGGAACAACTTTTAATTCCCCAGAGCCAAGTGTGTTCTGGCCTCCTCTAAGTTTTTGTACATCTTAAAATTGCCTTGAATGAAAACCCATTTCTCCCGTTCTCCTCTTCATCTGACCAGTCCCATTTCATCATTTGGGACCAGACTTCCTCCTCCAGGAAGCCTTCCGTGACCCTCCCCACTCCTACTTGTAAATTTGCAAGTGAAATCCCAGAACTCTTACACACCGGATTTTGTCACTTGGTGAGTTTAACCACTGTTATATCCCCATTTCCCAACACCTTGCCTGGCATGCAGAATCCTTGCCACACTTAAGAAATCTTAACACTTTGCAAAGGAATAATTCTTTACTGTTTAAACTTGTTTCTACTTTTATAGAAACATCCTGAACAACATGAAACCTTTCACTGATGACCAAAATTGATGAGTGTAGGTATAACTCACTGTCCACTACTCTCTTCGGGGCTTTTTCAGTGGACAACGCCATGGATTGCTAACACGAAGCAGTCCTGTTGCTAAGATTTTGAGAGCAACTGCATCTGGCTTTTTTAAGTTTTCCAATCTCTTTCCTCACTGCTTGATGGCATTCTTATACTTTTAGGTTGCCTGGTCTTGGCAATGACCTTTTACCTAGTTTATGCTTAAACCAGCTGAGGGCCCTGATCCTAAACCAATGAAGGACCCAGTCTTATTAGAAGTGGGTACAAATTCAGAGTAAATAGGTCCTGCGTGAGGATTTATAAACAGGATATTCTGTGTTCCAGTTGGCCATTTTCCTGAGAGTGGGGGCTCCCAGGTGCTGAGGTGTTTATTATAATAAGGAAATTAGACTTTTGAGCATTGCCAATCAATTAGATGAAAAATGGTAGCTTATAGTTTTAAGTATTAAAGTTTCTACTGTGTTAAAAACTTAAAAAAAAATAAGGAAATTAGACTCAACAAGTAATTGATTTAGGGCGTCTGGGTGGCTCAGTTGGTTGGGCGGCTGCCTTCTGCTTGAGTCATGATCCTGGAGTCCCAGGATCGGGTCCCACATCAGGCTCCCTGCTTGGCGGGCCGTCTGCTTCTCCCTTTGACCCTTCCCCCTCTCGTGTTCTCTCTCTCTCTCTCCCTCTCTCAAATAAATAAATAAAATCTTTTTTAAAAAAACATGTAATTGATTTACAGTAATTATAAAAAACGATTAAGTCTATTCCCATTAAGAGATAGTTTGAACCAAAACTCAAGGGGAAATTTCTGCTCTTTGAGTATTTTCTTTGGTGCTATGTCATTGTTATTAGTTTCATGTCACTTTTTTGGGGGGTCAATTTTGCAAATACAAAAACTCCACCCCACTTAGCAAAGCAGAATCTTTTTAAAAAAATTTTTGAAGATTTTATTTATTTATTTGAGAGAGAGAAAGAGAGAGCACAAGCGAGGGGAGGAGCAGAGGGAGAAGCAGACTCCCTGCCGAGCAGGGAGCCTGACATGGGGCTCAATTCCAGATCCCTGAGACCATGACCTGAGCCAAAGCAGACGCTCAACCGGCTGAGCTGCCCAGAAGCCCCCCAGAATCTTTGTTTTTTTAATCAAACAGTTGAAACTAGGGCAGTTGATAATTGAAGCATTTGGTTTGCTGAACAGAAAAATCTCTCAAATGTGCTCACCTGCTGCGTCTGGGACCTTGTGTTCTTTCTGGCAGCAGAACCCTGGGAGAGACCTGGCCTCCCGGCACTGCTGGCGTGCTTTTCCTGGGGTCCCTGGAGCCGGGGGAAGGATCCAGATGCCACCTCCCCCAGTGACCCAGCTCAGGGTGAGTGTGCTGCCTTCCTGACCTTCTGGACCCTGCAGGCCAGGTGCTTGGGATTATGGGGTGGGTCCTGTGCACACAGGGACCTAAGGGATAGGGTTGACCGACATCCGCGGAGCACTTGCCATGTGCGGATGGTGGAGGTGAGTGATGTGAGGATGTGAGGTGTTCCTGCCGAGGGCCACAGGCACACGGACCCCCCAGTAGGGCTCTAGCCCCATGGTCTCCCACTAATGAATGCATTGGTGTGGGCAGGGCAGGTATCTGCCCCGTGCATGGTGGGGTGCTTGGAGCCAATGCATTTAACCTTCCCCTGAGGCTCCAAAACACACGACCTTGGAGCCAGGGGTTGGAGATTGTCCTAGGCAGCAAGGGGGAAAACCTGGAGAGGAAGCAGTATGAATGAAGGCCTGCGGGCATGATGTCATGCCCAGAAAAGAGGCCCCCATTGGGAGCACCAGGGGGTGAGGACCGGGAGCCTGGGCGGGCTGAGGCTGAGGACGAGAGCTGGGACCAAATTGGGACTCTGGACCCAAGTGTCCCACGAATAGTGAGCTGCTGGCCATTTCTGAGCAGGGCTGTCCAGATTAGGGGCGTTTTGGAGAGGTGACAAGACTGTGAAGCAGGGCAAGACTAAAGGCAGAGCCAATTAGGAGGGGACTGTCTAGTCCCAGGAGGGACAAGGAGCAGCCTGGACCCAACACTGGCAGTTTGGGCAGGGAGAGGAAGGAACTCAGCCGGAAGCCTTTTCTAGTGTAGGCTTCTAAAACCGCTAAAGAGAGAAAGGGGGAAAGACAGTTCTTCGGAGTTCCTAGGAGCACCCAGTGAGCATTGAGGTTGTTGTGAGAGCTAGAAAGTACTGGGGGAGTACGTTGTAACCACCTAAATGTACGTGACCCACGGCCCCAGCGTGTACTGAACAGCACAGCTCTGTTACAGAAGCAACGGGCAGTGTTTTAAAACAAACTTTTCTTTTTTTTTTATTATTTTTTTAAATTTCTTTTCAGCCTAACAGTATTCATTGTTTTTGCACCACACCCAGTGCTCCATGCAGTATGTGCCCTCCTTAATACCCACCACCTGCCTCCCTAACCTCCCACCCCCCCGCCCCTTCAAAACCCCTCAGGTTGTTTTTCAGAGTCCATAGTCTCTCATAAAACAAACTTTTCTTGTGTCCCTTATGTTTAAAAAAATCACCAGGCGAGGTGTCAGCCTTCCCTTGGCACGTAAGAAGCGAGCACGGACTCAGCGGCTTACAACAACACCCGTTAATTCCTCACCATTCCCATGGGTCAGGAGTCTCACAAAGCCGATCGGAGTGTCACCCGGGCTGCATTCCTTTCCGGAGCCCGAGGCCTTCATGCTGCCATGGGTGTGGGCAGAATTCCCTGCTCCGCTGCCTTCTTAGTGGCCGTCAGCTGGGGCTCTTCTCAGCCGACAGCCATCTCGCCACACGTCTCTCAACACAGCAGCTGCTCCTTCAAGAAGCAGGAGACTTTCTGGTCTCCAATAATGTCACTCAGTCACAGGAGGAACCGCTCTGTTGTCCTATATGGGACCCTAATCAAGGGAGTGATGATCCCATCCTACTGACAGACGCCACCGGCACCGGAAGGAGGCGATTACGCAGGATGGGTACACCGAGTGGTGGAAATCTTAAGGGTCATCTTAGAATTCTGCCTATCACGGGGGAAAGCTCAAAAAATTTGAGAAAGGAAAACAAGTATGAAAATCATTTGCTGAATCCCATCACTCAAAAGTAACTATCAGCTGTATTTTGACATAGACCATTCTGTTCTGTCTACCTACCTATGTACCTCCTTGTGCCGTTTAAATTGTAATAAATACACTTCTATATAATACATGAATTATAAGCCAAATGCATCAGGTATTCAAAGCATTCCGTTGCAAACATGTTAACTTCAGTCTCTTCATCGTCAGTGTGGATGTTTCTGGAAACCAAAGGGAAAAAATAATAAAGCAAAGAAATCATAAACAATTTTACATAAATCTTGAATAACTCCCCTCTCTGTAGGATGTAACAATTTCTTTAAAATTTTATTTATTTAGGGACGCCTGGGTGGCTCAGTTGGTTAAGCGGCTGCCTTCGGCTCAGGTCATGATCCCAGCGTCCTGGGATCGAGTCCCACATCGGGCTCCTTTCTTGGCAGGGAGCCTGCTTCTCCCTCTGCCTCTGCCTGCCACTCTGACTGCCTGTGCTTGCTCGCTCTCTCTCCCTCTCTCTGACAAATAAATAAATTTAAAAAAATTTTTTTAAATTTTATTTATTTAAATAAACTCTACACCCCACACAGGGCTCAAACCCATGACCCTAAGATCAGGAGTTGTGTGCGCGGGATGCCTGGGTGTCTCAGTAAGCTAAGTGTCTGCCTTCCTAGGCTCAGGTCCCACGATCAAGCTCCTTGTTTACCAGGGAGCCTGCCTCTCCCTCTGCCTGCTGTACCCCTTGCTTCTGCCCCCCCATAAATGAATAAATAAGATCTTAAAAAAAAATAAAGTTGCATGCTCTTAGGACTGAGCCAACCAGGCATCCCTATAGCATATAACAAATTAATCTCAAGTAGAAGCAAATGTATTAAAATGAAAATTGCATTCATGGACTATGTGTATGCATTTATAACTTACACAGTAATTATGGAATTAGACAGACATTCATACATACCGTTCTGGAATCCGCTTCCTTCACAGTAACATATTGTCAGTGTGCAATATTCCACAGCAGTAATTACCTATCAGTAACATCTTTTCTCTTTCAGGGGAATGGTGGGTAATTGTAGATTCACATGCGGTTGTAAGAAATCATACAAAGAGATCCTGTGTACACTTGGCCCAGTTTCCCACACTGGTAGCATCTTGCAAAACTATAGGATAATATCACAACTGGGATATTGACATTGAAACAGTCCACAGATCTTATTAAGAGTCCCTCAGTGTTACTTGTGTGTGTGTGTGTGTGTGTGTGTTTGTAGTTCTATGGGATTTTATGCATCTTTTTTTAAAGACTTTATTTATTTGAGCAAGAGACTGCATGAGCAGGAGCTAGGGGCAGAGGGAAAGGGAGAAGCAGACTCTGTGCTCAACGGGGATGATGCATCATTTTTAATGCCAGAATCTCATCGTATGGGTGAGCCATGGTGAACTCAACCAGTCCCTTCTTTGGATATCACATTAGGTTAGGATGCTTTTGGCTGCAGGGAGAGAAACCATGGCTCAAGCTGGCATAGCAAGGGCATTCAGTATCTCACCTAAAAGATAGTCTAGAGGTAGAGTCAGCTTCAGAGCTGGTCAATTCCAGGGCCCAGTGACCCCACTGAGGACCTAGGTCCTTTCCTTCTCTCTGCTGAGCCAACCTCCATGTCATTTCACCCCAAGATGGCTGTTCCACTACTTTTTCCTAATTATTTCCTTAGGATAAAATCCTAGAAGTGGAATTGCTGGGTCAAAGGGTATGTACATTTTTAAGGGTCTCAATACATATTTTTTAAGTTGGTTTTTTTTTTAAGATTTTATTTATTTATTTGACAGACGGAGATCACAAGTAGGCAGAGAGGCAGGCAGAGAGAGGGGTAGCAGGCTCCCTGCTGAGCAGAGAGCCCGATGTGGGGCTCGATCCCAGGACCCTGAGATCATAACCTGAGCTGAAGGCAGAGGCTTTAACCCACTGAGCCACCCAGGCGCCCCTCGATACGTATTTTACTGTGGTTTTTAAGTAGATATTACTGGAGCTGACTTCCTCCCTGTGGCTTCTAGCTTACTCACTCCTAAACTTGACCTTCTGATTGGGTGATTCCTTCTCTTGTGTTCCAGATCACCTTCAGGACCCTGAGGAGGAGCTGGCCCTGACAGCCATATGTCCCAACGGAGACTGTGAGGACCCCAGGAAGAGGTCAAGAGCCTGTGACGGACTTGTCCCTGCTCCTGCTGACCCCGCTGTAGACTCAAGATGAAGGCTGGACCACCGGGCCCCCCGCGCTCTAACCTGCACACTGGGGCCTGGCTCCTTCTCACTGAGCCCCCTTGCTTCCGTGTTGACCTTGGAATGGTGGTAACTACAAAGCCCCCAACTGTGGGGGGGATGCTGCATTGAACCAGCTAGGAAAACTTATTTTCCTGGAACCTTCCCGCCCCCACCTCACATTTGCTCACTCCCCGATCACAGTAAGGTTATCTGGTCTTTCCGTACCTCAGTTTTTCTATGCCATTGGGACAGGTGGCTGTCTACCTTGAGGCTCTGTGGTGCTGTGGCAGCCCATGGTGTGTTTGCATGAAAATCCATCATTTCAAGTGTAACTGGAAAGAACTCTGTACCGGAAGTCATCAGATCGGGAATGGGGGGAGGGGGCGGCCTTGGACATGTCACTGAACCCTTGGGGCTTCTGTTTCTCAAACACATGACGAGGCTCTGAGCCCAGGGGCTCTCAACCAAGAACCAGGCTGCTGTTCCAGGCAGCACTGGAAACGTGTGTGTTTGAATGTGAGAGTGAGTGTGTGTGTGTGTGTGTGTGTGTGTTGTGTGGGGGTAACTGTGACTATGAGGTACCCCTGGCACTTAGTGGGTTCCTCACAACCTACAGTACAATCTCTAACAGCAAAGATTTGTTCCACCAATTTTGCCCATCATGGCCCCTTTGAGAAACTAAGTGAGTCAATCCCTTCTCCCTGTGAAATTCTAAGAGTACCCCGCCCCCAGAAGAGAGGGTTGGGCTTCCTGAAACCTTGGCTCCCAGAGCAAAACCAACATAAAGATTGCACTGCTGCCCTGGGGGCCTGTTGGGTCAGAGCAAAGACAGCCACCTGCTTTGCATGCCCTCTTTCTTCCTCATGTTGATGTTGACTTTCTGTGCCAAATCCTTTGAGAATAAGGATGCTGGGAACTGCCCATGACACCAAACAAGAAAGATAGGAGTGTGCATTACAAGGACATGGGACTTTCTCTCCATCTCAGACCCTTGTCCAAGGTCAAAGCAGACCCAGCCCAGAGGTGCCAAGTTCCTGAATCCCTTTTTTCTCTGTTTATGAGTCAGACAGGGTTGATGATGATGTTCCCTTCAAAGCCAGGAAAGCCATCTGTTCACTCATTTCTATGAACTCTGCATTACCTCCCTTGCCTTCCTCACCTACCCCTGGAGAAATGCAGTCTTTGGAATGGGAAAGAGCAGCTCCTGATTGCTCTGGTAGGAAGCACTGTCTAAGGGAAGTAGCTAAATTCATTCATTTGTGCATGATTTGCCCTGCAGACATGCAGCGGGGCTATCTGCCCTTGGTTCTACAAGGTTCTGCATACCTTCCAGTAGTTACTTTGGCTTTCATGTCTGGTACCAAAATGTGGAATTGGAAACCTGTGGCTGATGGGCTGTGTGATATCAAGGTGGGGTTCCTCCTGGCTCTAGGCCTCAATTTATTCTTCATACTAAGCAGCCTAATTCTATCCCTTCTCTGCGTGAGGGCAGGCGGGGTGACCTCTTATTTGGGGTTGGTTAGCAGCAGGTGTCTCACCAATACATAGACCAAGCTGACCTCCTTCTACACAAGAATGAACTCAATGGATTACCGTAGATTTTGTTTTGAAATGGGGAGACTGGTATTTTCAAAGCTGCTCTATTTTTCTATTTCTCTGATAATTTCTTTGCAATAATTGGGTTCGAGTTGTATTATTTGGTTGGGGGCGAGCCTTTATTAAGGTGGGAAATTACCTAAGGCAGAAGTTACAAGGCACAGCCTCTGCTGTGTTTAAAAACCTTTTGTATTTGTTGCCAATATTGGAAACTTGAGAAATTGCACATAAAAAATTTAGCTTGCTAGGTAGAGGACAGGGCATGCCATCATGTCCAGTTCGCTGCAAACCTCCTCCCCTGGGTAGAATCCCCCTCCCTCCCATCTAATCTGCCTCTCTGCTTCACTCGTGTGTGCCACTGCCTGGTCCTGGTGAACATTCAAGTTCACATACCTGTGGGGTAAAGAGTGGTCTATGTATAACTTTTTCCTTATTTTCAGTATCTCCGGTGATTAGCTGAAGACAGAAGGTCTTCCCTGAGGTTCGTGTTCTGCTTCCCAACCGGGAAACATGGGACTGAGAGCCTTCAGGGCCCACGTTGGGTTTCTCAATACGTGGCTACACATGATCTTTTTAGGAATAATCTAGTTGGTATTTTTCTAGCAGACACAAGAGTTAGGTGCTGGAAGGGATGACCTTGGTGGTAGGTCTCTTCCCTGAGGACTCTTACAAGGCCCGAAGATTATGGTGGGCCTGTCTGAGAATAGAGGCCCCAAATGAGGTCAGTGGTACTGGGAGCCATTGGCGGGGGTCTCCAGCCAAGTCAAACTCTGGGCTGGTGGGTATTAATCCTTCTAATATGGGAGTAGTTGTGCTGCTTCTGACTTGAATCAATAATTCCTTCTATCTAATAAAACCGAACAGTACCTCATGGCTGTCTAATCAAAACCAGAATGGATCTTCGCATTTGTTCTCAAAGCATTGCTCACAGAGGCCTGTAGGAGCAGGGAGCCTGGGCAAAAGGTGGGAACCTCTGGAATAGTTTGGCCTGAAAGACTTCCAGTCCTGCCCTGGGGTAGTGTCTCTACAATCCTGTCGGCTGGAATTCGAAAAACATGTAGCTGGGAAGTAAATGTTTGAAAAGAGATGGTTTTCAAAGATAGCATTTTGCTTGGGGCTCACCCAAATGTGTGCGTTCGTGTGCACCTACAAGCATGTTTAACGAGGCAAGATGGCCCTGCCTCAGCCCCAGAGAGCCCTGTATAATATTTGTGTCACGGTTTCTCTCCTCTCGAAGTATTTGTCTCCAAGACTTACCATGCAAGAGGAGTCCTTCAGTCGTCCTGAACTGGACTGTCTAAGGGGTAGCTAAATTCATTGTCATGTTTGCCTTTGGGCAAACCTGCAAAGGGGCCGGGGTCCAAGGCCCTCAAACACCAGTGTGTTCTCAACAAGCCCCTCTCTTATCCCAGCCAGAGAACCCAGGACCCAAGCTCACGGGAAAAGGCGACGACCGCCATGTTAACCTGATAGTCTACGCTTCAAAGTGTAACAGCTCCTCACTGTGGGGCTGGCTCCCCGAGCTCCTGAGGCCTGCACTTTGTCCTGTTTGGATGGCAAACATAAACAGCACAGCGGGGAGAAAGTCTTTTGTTTCATACCCGAGGGCTGCACAACCCCCTTCTGACCCGGTCTTGTGTGTTAGTGGATCAAGGATTGAGACAGACTGTCGCTTGTGTAATCTTTGAGTTCAAAGGAAGCCAGGTGCAAGGCGGGCTGGCTGACCAGGATTGTACACGAATTCTTCAGATGCCTTTGCCCTCCAAGCCAGGGCCCTTGGGTTATGTTATACTTAGGGCCGTGGACTGGGAGCAGAAACAGAGGCTACCCACGGGGATATGCCCTGGTTCACAGAGATCCCAAAGGGAGCAAGGTGTGGAATGGCTCAGGTCCAGAGATGGCCCCGGACCCTGGGGCCCCTGCGGGTCCAGGGCTTTAGCAAAGCCCTGTCTGACTTCCTCCCTGAGCTCCCCAGCCAGGGCTCCTGCTGCAAGGGCAGACCCACACCTGACTGGTGAAGTTCAGAGACCCTCAGGTAGGAGTTCACGTGGTAAGTCTTAAGTCAGGCTGGTTTTTGTCCTGTTCTGCACTTGTGGAGTCGTTAGGCTCTGAGTCCTCCTGACCAAGCCCTCATTCTGAGTCCTGATTACACACCCTGGGTCTTGCTGCCCTGCATTTCTTCTTTCTCTCACTGATTAATGAGGGCTTCTCAGTTCGTTACCCCAACTCTGGGCTACCCTAACCAACCACCTGCCATCCCAGGGATCTTGCCCACTCCAGAGCCCCTAGCTGCCAGGGCAGCCACTCTGAGCCCCTTGCTCCCTGGCAGGAGGGGGTTCTCACCTTTAGCCTCTCTCCCTCAGTCTGGTTTGGTCCGGCCTGTGCCAGCACCAAGGAGCAGGGCCAGGCCTAAAAGGGAGGTCAGAGGGCACAAGACCTCTGGGTAGGTCTAGACCAGCCCCGCCTAAGAGAAATCTAACACCAGGACCATATGTAGGTTTAGATTTTTTTAGTAGCCACATGAGGAAAAAAATAAAACAGATGGAACTAATTTTAATAATATATTTTATTTAATAATATATTTTATTTAGCCCGTAATGTCCAAAATAACATTATTTCCACTTAAATATAAAACATTTGTAATGACACAGTTTGCATCTTCGAAATCCTGTGAGGCTATTACCCAACAGCTTGATTTAGACACTAAATTTTTAAATCAAAATACTTGATCTGTATTTAGATTTCATGAAATTCGTAGTTGAAAAAAGAGATTCACTCTCAAATTGCTCCAGATATACTTAAAAGTTTCCCAATGACTAAATTGGGCATCAGTCTTTAAATTTTAATGAAATGAAATAAAATGGAATCTAAAAATCAGTTCCAGGATTTGCAATAGCTGCGTTTCCAGTTCTTGGTTGCACCTGTTGCTAGGGGCTAGCCAGTGTGAAAGCAAGAGTCTAGAACAATGGAAACGTGCAGGATACTGGTCTTGGGGGTTCTGTGTGGCTCTTCCCGCCTCACCCCCAGACCCCCAGGAAGGGAAGGGCAGTGGCTTCCTGCATCAGCTTGTCAGTTTTCCGGTCGCTCAGGATAGGAACTGTCCTCCCGGAGCCCGCCCACGGGGGAAGAGAGTTCAGTGTCTCAGATGGCTGTGCGGGTCTTTTTGTGCCTCAGTCCACCCAGGGCCTCATCCAGGTGTTTCCTTCCCATCAAGCACCGCCCCCCCCCCCCCCCCCCCCCCCCCCCCCCCCCCCCCCCCCCCCCCCCCCCCCCCCCCCCCCCCCCGCCGAAGGCCGTCTCACACTGCTGCGTTTGCATTTCTGCTCCATGAACAAATGATTTCACCCTACTAGCATGTGGCATGCGTGGTGTACCTAAAGCATCCACCAGCCTCGGGGCCTGGCCCTGTGACCTAAGATCTGAGGTTTATTCCGCGCTGCTCTACACCAAACCCTGACTAGAGCACCTCCCCTCACTTAGGGCCCTACCAGGCTGGTGGGCCGGTCCCCTCCGCGCCTGGGGTTGGGTGACCACGTGGCCACAGCGCCGCTAAGTGGCAAAGCAGGGATTTGATCCCGTGTCTCCGGGCTCCGACGACGCCTGCCCTTATCAACTCCTAACGCTGCAGCTCAAAAAGCAGTCAAGCCCGATTCTTGGCAGAAGCGAGCCCTCCTAATACCTCCGAGGCTGGGCATGGAGGGCCCACGGAGGGAAGTGGAGGGCAAGATGTGGGTGGTCCCAGGGCGCTCGCCCCGCGCGGGGTTCTCCGCCTTCTGGGGAGCACCGTGGCCACTAGAGGGCGTCGCGGGGGCCAGGGAGACGCTCCCGGCAAGCTCCTGAGCCCTGTTTAAGGTAGGTGCTCGAGCAAAGTAAGTGCCGGCTCTGGTTTCTTCCCTTCACCCTGACAGTCGCCCCTGTCTGTTCCGGTCTGCGTGAGCCTACCGAGGACCTTGTTTGGGCTTTGCGAATTTTTGCTTCAGTCCTAAATTTGGAGGCAGATAGTTATCTATGAACAGAGCACTGGGGAGGAATTCCTTTGGTGATTTTGGTCTGTCCTCAATCTTCTCTGAAGATAAATATATCTCATTATAAAATTTGGAGAGGGCGAGGGTTTCAGAGACACAGGTGTGAGTTCCAGCATTGTGCCAATAACTAACTGACTCTGCCTTCATCCATTCATCCAACACTTATTGAGCACCTACTGTTTGCCTAACACTGTGCTAGTTGCTATAGGGGATACTGAGATGAATAAGATGTGGCTCATTCCCTTGAGAAGTTCCTAGTCCAGTTAGGACCTGGGCAAGGAGACAGGACGATAGCTGTGTGGGGTAAAGGATGCAAGGGGACACATAGTAGGGCGGTCAAGAAAGGCCCACCTGGAGGAGGAGCTGCTTGGTAGGTAGGGGGAGAGGGAAAGGAAGACAGAGGGAAGAGCAGATACCAGGGTCAGAGACAAGGTCAGACTCTGGGAGCCCCAGCAGTTCCGGATCACTGGACTGTGGCATGCCAGGGTGGAGGGCTGGGACGTAAAGGCTGAGGGTAAGCAGGGTTGGGTGAAAATCTTGGAGGAGAGAGTCCTTGTCTTCCTTGTTTTTGATGGTGCTTCTGGCTGACTGTGGAGAACAGTCGGGAGCATCCTGAGATGGTGAGCAGGAAGGCAAAGCTGTTGGAAGTGGTTGCAGCCAGGAAAGAAGAGGGGGAGCCGAGACTGCCAGGGAATGGGAGCTGGGCTGCTGTGAGAGAGGTTAAGTAGACCAGAGCTTGTACCGACCCAGTGAGCGGGAGGGAAGAGTCATGGCCCAGCTTTAGTTGCTGTTAGTGCCCTTCTCCACCCCCAGATCAAGGCAGGAGACGTGCATGGAGCTTTGAGGTTGTTGAGTCAAAGAGTATCGAGCAGAGATGTGTGATAAATGTGTGAGTCTGGAGCTCCAGAGAGAGGATGGGGCTACAGGATACATTTGAGGAGGCCACCATTCTTTCCACAGCAGTGGGGGCATGGATCTCTCACAGGGAGAATGGACAGTGAGACAAAGGCTTTGGACAGAAACTCAGAAGGAAGCATAAGAACAGAGCCCAGGATGAGGGCTGAAGGTTTCAAGGAGCAGAGGCGGTGGTCAGAGTTGAGTTTTGAAAAGATCGCTGTGACTAAAGAGTTTACAATTAAATGGAGATGAAGAAACCTCAGGCCTGGAACAGCTGTCCAGGTGGAAGAGCAGAAACCACAGGAAGAGGGAGGCCCCTCACGGGTTCCCCGGGGGCTTCGGGGAAGTTAAAAGCCAAGTATCCAAGCCAGAGACTTGACGATCCTCTCATAATGTCCTCTCTTTGAAGAGCAGACATGGCACCTGGTCTTCTCTTGTTTTAAAACTGTTTTAATTAATTGCCAACACTTACTTACTTACTTACTTTATTTATTTATATTTTTTTAGAGAGAGATTGAGAGTACATGAAGGGGGGGAGGGGCAAGAAGAGAGAGAATTTTAAGAAGGCTCCATGCCCAGTGCAGCCTGACTTTGGGGTTCCATCCCATGACCCTGAGATCATGTCCTGAGCTGAAATCAAGAGTCAGATGCTTAGCTGACTGAGCCACCCAGGTGCCCCAGTAGTTCCACACAGCAACACGGCAGGAGAAGTAGCCACTACTCTCTTTTAGTGGACCACTCATTCTTCATTTTATCGCTTCTTAGTTGCCACTCACCCTCCTGCTGAGCTACCATTTTCTTACACTCTGCCTGCTCCACTCATTCCCATCCCCTGTTACATGTGATTCCTCTAGAAGTTTTGGGCTTGCAGGTGTCTTCATGTGAGGGATGGGCCAAAGTGCCTCTGTGAAACGATACTCCCAGATAACTGTTTGTTTTTTTGTGCACACCCCTCAGGGTAGTGCCTTCCAATCTGATCTACAGGTTCTTCAGAAGTGTTTAATAATTATATTTGATGTATTTTAACCACCTTAGCTCTAGAATACTATTTTTTTTAAGATTTTATTTATTTATTTGATAGAGATCACAAGCAGGCAGAGAGGCAGGCAGAGAGAGAGGAAGGGAAGCAGGCTCCCTGCCGAGCAGAGAACCCGATGCAGGGCTTGATCCCAGGACTCTGGGATCATGAACTGGGCTGAAGGCAGAGGCCCAACCCACTGAGCCACCCAGGTGCCCCTAGAATACTAATTTTTTAAAAATTCACACATTCACTCCAATGTGTTATCAACCAAATTTAAAGTCAAGCACAAAATATTGCTTGTGCCAGTAGATTGCATTGTTTTGACAAGGCCCCGGAAATAATCTTTATTTTTTCAGAAATAATCTTTAGTAATTGCTATTTAATCTATGAGTAGCTTGATGGTGCAAGAATAGTGGCTTAAAAACGCCACCATCTGTCTCTAATCTTTGTCAAGCCTTTCTCAGTACTGACTATCGAAGTAGATTGGCTCTTGAAGCTGGTGGCCATCACAATTACCATTTCAAATAAGACGTATCAAAAACCAGGAGGTTTTTGGATGACTCAGTCAGTTCCGCATCTGCCTTAGGCTCAGGTCACAATCCTAGAGTACTGGGATACTGGGATGGAGCCCTACCTAGGCCTCCCTGCTCAGTGGGGAGCCGTCTTCTCCCTCTCCTTCTGCCCTTCCCTCCCACTTGTGCTCACTCTCGCTAGTGTTGTCTCTCTCTCTCTCTCTCTCAAACGAATAAATAAAATCTTTATTTAAAAAAGATAAAAACCAAGAACCTGTTGCTATGGGGGCCAAGAAGAACTAGGCGCGTGGAAGGCAAGAATGGGAAGCTCTTTTTTCTATGGAACATTTTCACTATATATCATTTTTAAAAAGTATTTATTTATTTATTTATTTGAGAGAAAGAGAAAGAAAGAGGGGGCACTGCCCGGAAGAAAGGGAAAGGGGGAGGGGACTCGCCGCAGGGATCTCAGGACTCTGGGATCCTGACCTGAGCCGCAGCGCTTAACGCACTAAGCTACCCAGGCGTCCTTCATTATAAATCTTTTCGTGCTTCTTTTAAACAACATACAGTATTAACTATTCCCGATGTAAAACGAAAATTATTATTGTTCAATTTTATTATAAACCAGTGATTACTTAGGGATTCATTATGATAATAAAGCATTTCTGTGAGGATTTCTTTTGAAGACGGATTCTGCTTTTTAAAAAACTTTGAAACTCATTTTCTTAAGACATCCCCCTTTGCCTTTCTCCTATCCCCGCAGGTGATAGGACGGGGATGGCGGGCGGACGGGTGGGGAACCATGCAGAGAGACCGCCCAAGCAGCAGGTGGTGCTGCGAGCACCATGAGCACCGGCCCGCAACACCCTTTCTCTGAGCAATGGCGGGTGATAATGGGGTCCTCTTTCTGGGGGTGGCTATCCTGAAGCCTGATCGCAGGTGCCCAGGAGGGTCCGCGCCCCGGCGGGAGCGCTGGGCCTCGAGGAGAGTCAGAGAAAACATGGAGCTCTCTTTGCACCCTTTCGCGAGGGCCGGGGCAGCAGTGGCGGCGCAGAAAACCGCAGGCCGGTGCCGGAGAATTTGCACCGAGCGACAGGCGGGGCGGCGGGCAGCCCCGGGGCGGGCGGGGTCCTGGAAGAGGAGCGAGCCGGCGGCCTGAGGAGGCTACTGACTGAGCACCGCACCGGGGGAGCCAGGAGGCGCGGCGGAGCGGACGGGCCCGGAGCTGACAGATAGACGGCGCGGCCGGGACGGCGAGCGAGCGGGCAGGCGCGTGCGGGACGCAGCCATGATCACTTCAGCTGGTGAGTGTGACCGCTGCCGGAGCCGAAAGGGAGGAGCCGCCACGCCGGCTTTTAGCTGAGTCAGGGCCGGTGACTGGGCACCTCCCGGCAGAGCGCCGGCCTGCGCGGCCCCTCGTTGCCCACGGCCCACCCCCAAGCCCCGGGGCTGGAGGTCTGGGCCCGGCGTCTCAGGGCCCGGCGACGACCTCCGGCTCGGGGGGATCGCGCGGGTTGGAGCGTCTGGACATCCCTCCCCAGTCACACCCCCGTGCCCGGACCCGAGGGGCTTCTTGGGCCCTTCTCCGATGCCCGCCCCTGGCGAGGGGGGCGTTCTCACTTCTGTCCCTCCCGAAGGTGGCCCTGGGGCCGTCAGATCCCAGCGCTTCCCTCGCATATAGTTAGGATGGGCTGGCCCCCGGTGCGGTCGGCGGGTAGGGCAGCCTAACTACTACAGAAGTGCTCTGGCCCCGGCCCCGGCTCCATTCTCCTTGGAGTCAAATCGGAAATTACATTTGAGGCGGGTTGTTTGTGGGGCTGTTCCACGAGTATTCAGTTCAGGCGCCCAGAAAACTTTTGTGTGCGGTGAAGACAGCACTTGGAGACTGCATTATCATGATCATCTGTCTGTGGCTTGGAGGCTAGGGGCTCAGTGCGTGTTCTGCACTGAAGAAAGAATTCACGGGTGTGTGGAGCGGGTTTCATACACTTAATCATTGCATATGTAGATCCGGGCGATGACATTGGAAATGAGATAAGCTTCAAGGATCCAGTGGAGAATTGTTAAGCCCCCCTCTCCCCCAAAGATTGATTTGCATATAGCTGTCCACAGCCTTGGTGTTTTTTTGCTTGCCTGCTCACACACCCTTTTCTCGTCCTGTTTATCTATGCTTGTCCCACAAGTATTTTGTTGTAAACAGACTGGTGCTTGGACTAACTTGTACAGCGCTCAAACCCATGTATTTGTGAGGATTGCTGAAAGGAATTAGTGGAGACTGTAGAGATATAAAGCTATTTTCAAAGACTTCAAGAGGTGTCACCTCTACCTGGAATTAGACTTTTGTCCCCCCGGGATACAAATGAGATGAATTTTAGTTCAAATAGGAAAGAGTTTTTCCAGTCACAGCTCTCTTAAAGGTAAAATGAGCGTGAAGTTTCTTACCATTTGTAAATGTAGAGCTCCTTCTGTTTCACATCTGTCCATTGCCACAGCTCTGTATTCGCTCAGACCACTTTTATCTTTTGCCTGGGTTTCTGTAACGGCCTTAAGATTTTGTTTTTTCCACTGTTATCTTCATACAGTCCATTCTTCTTATTGTAGTCAGAGTAATTTTTTTCAAACTTTAATCACATGTCATTTTTTTCTTAACATCTCTAGGAATGTCCATTGTGTTTAGAATAAAATCCAGACTTTTAACCAAAGACTTATATCATTGGATTCCCACTTTGTCTTACACTACTGTCTTTCTCACTCACTAAATCCTATTCATACTGCCCTTCTTTCTGTTCCTTGAATATGTCAGTTTCTCTCCTAACCTCAGGACTCTTGCACATTCTGTTCCCTCTTTCTAGACTCTTTTTCCTCAAGTTTTCCCTTAGCTTCTCAATCTTTAGTCCCAATTTCAATGTTAGTCTTTCCTGATCATTCTTTTAAAATATGCTGCCTGCCTTTCTTCTCCTTAGCTATCCCCTTCCTTCACGACAGCCCTGCGATTACTTTGTTTACTTACGTGATTACTGTCTCTCTGTAGACACAAGTTTGGGCAGCAAATTGTTTTCATAATTCTTAGAGCACCATCAAGCAGATAGCAGAAGTTCAGAAGTATATTTAGAACGGAGGAATCAACTAATGAAATCAATAAATTAATCCCTAGAGTATTTTAAGGAGAGCCTGAAAAAATACTTAGTGGGAATATGATAGAATTTAAACCTATTGAGAGTGGCAAGAGTAATGATCTTTAAGGTACTATTCTGAGACGCTGTGTTGATTTAGTATATTTATGGTGAGTGTGTATTTGTTACATTTACTGGATTACTTACTGGCCTTTGCCCAAAACATTTTGTCACCTTGTTTCCTGTTCTGTGGCTCACAGTGGCTTAGGATCTGTCCCAGGTGCTAAACAAGCTAGTTTTGGTATGGATTCATCAGTTAATTCTTTCATTTATTCTCTAGTCATTTGCTAGGTACTAAGAACATAGTGGTGAATAAGAGGTGAACACATACTGTTTTTCAAAAGATTTGTCAGCAAAAGGGAGTTGAGAGATAGAGATAGGTGGTTGGCAGGAGAGAGATGTGAGATGAGTGGGGTTTTGTGGGTTTGTAACATAATATAGGCACATAAAGGGAAATTATGCTAAAAAGCTTTAAGATAGTAATCCCCCACTCTTCTTTCCTCTTCCTTATCCTTGGAGACAGCCATTTTCAACTTATAACTGGAACGTACTTCTGTATTTATAAATAACATCCAAATGTTACTATAAATGATTGAAAAAGTTTACATAATGTCTGCTTTCTTTTTAATATGGCAGAAGAGATTTTTCTAGCATCCCAGACTTTTCACATTCCTTGTATATCTTCCTCTCCCCCAATCCAAAGGAAAGTTCTGTTTTGTTTTTAAGATGGGAAATGATATGGAGTATAGAGTATTTATTTGATTTATTTGTGTTCCTGAACAAAGACTATATTTCTAAGCCAGGACAACCATGTAACAAATTAGCCATAAGTGATACCAAACAGGAGAGTGTAAAAAATTCATCACCTCTTTTGGTAAAAGCAGTTCAGATACATGATTGATTGATGATAGTCTGGGTAGCATTTTTAGAATGTTGATGAAGTGTTCTGCTGTTTATGATCTGTTCCACATTTAAAGCATTATTCTTTATCATTTGTTCCATATCACTAGTTCACCAAACCCTCAACCCCCCCATTACATTTTTTAATCTGTCTTCTCTGCATTCTGTCAGTTTAGCCTCTCTGTTCTGGGCTTGTCATACCAGACTAGAGTACCAAGAAGTTCTTTCTGTCTGCTCTTATGCTTTTAGAATAGTAGTATGCCCTAGCCAACATCATGGTATACTTTTGTTGGCTAAATGTTGTATCCTTTCCTGTATGGCTCTCTAAAGACTGCTGGAGCTAACTTGGCAAACTTACACTTACCATTTAAAAATGGCTACATCTCGGGGCGCCTGGGTGGCTCAGTCGTTAAGTGTCTGCCTTTGGCTCAGGTCATGGTCCCAGAGTCCTGAGATCAAGCCCCATATGGGGCTCCCTGCTCACCTGAAAGCCTTCTTCTCCCTCTCCCATTCCCCCTGCTTATGTTCCCTCTCTCACTGTGTCTCTCTCTGTCAAGTAAATAAAATCTTAAAAAAAAAATGGTTACATCTCCTAAGTAAATTTGTCGTGACACTTTTTAATCAACTCACAGTTTCTTTTATCTTTTTTTTAAAAGATTTTATTTAGTTATTTGACACAGAGAGAGAGAGAGAGAAAGCGAGCGAGCTCAAGAAGCGGGAGTGGAGGGCAGAGGGAGAGGGAGAAGCAGGCTCCCACCAAGCAAGGAGCCTAGAGTGGGACTTGATCCCAGGACCCGAGCTAAAGGTAGATGCTTAACCAACTGAGCCACTCAGGCGCCCCTCAACTCACGGTTTGAATTCAGTGTTCCAGAATGACTTTAAGATCTATATGGAAAACATATATCTGAGAGACAGTTTAGTTTTCTTTGTTTTTTTTTGTTTTGTTTTGTTTTTGTTTTTGTTTTTTGTGGTGTTTGTTTCTTTGTGGTTTAAGGACGTAATCTCCCTTATATTTTTCCCAAAAATCCCTTCGGTATATGACCAGGTGTATTCTTTTCAGTATCCTTCACTTCTCAGCGTCTGCTAACACCTCAAGGTCATGTGGGGAACACTGTGCTTGTGTAATTGGAAGTCAGAACAAGATAGCTCATCATTTAACATACCTTCTAGGTTACTTGTGATATAAAAGTGGTGCCTTAATATAGGCATCTTGAAATAATTGATATATTTTACTCTGTGGAATTGATGACTACACCTCTTTTTGTAAATAATTTTATAACTCTTGATTATTTTGTGTGAATAAGTTTTTTCTAAAATTGTCTAGGAAAGTTTTGATTAGTATGCTAAGCCAAAGATTCTCCAGCTGTAATATCAGTATCACAAGGAAAATTTGTGCCCACCCCCACAATTTATAATTCAGTAGATCTAGGATAGAACCAAGAATTTGCATTTTTAACAAGTTCCCAGGAAATGCTAATTCTGTGGGTTCAGGGCTGCACTTTGAAAACCACTGAATTTGGTAAATGTGATTTTTGTGGTGTCATGAGGGTTTGATAACACAGTTCTTAAACTTCGAAATAGAAACAATACAATTTAATTTATTTAAGATTTTATTTATTTTACAGAGAGAGACACAGTGAGAGAGGGAATACAAGCAGGGGGAGTGAGAAAGGGAGAAGCAGGCTTCTCACCAAGCAGGGAGCCCAATGTGGGGCTCAATCCCAGGACCCTGGGATCATGACCTGAGCTGAAGGCAGACGCTTAATGACTGAGCCACCCAGGCACCCCATAAACATTTACAATTTTAAGGAATAATCATTTTTCTAGTGAAGTCACTTCTCAAAAAATACTTATTTTTTCCAGTTGTGGTATATTTTTGACTAAGCAGTATCTTCTATCTTAACGTATGCTTTATAATTATGATATACCTTTTATCTTACAGCTGGAATCATTTCTCTTCTGGATGAGGAAGAACCACAGCTTAAGGTATGAGTTGAAGAAAAATTAACTGGGGTTAATTTGAGTGCTGTGAAACTTTGAATTGAGTTCGTATTTGTGTGTTTTCCATATAGCCATCTTACCCAGTCTGTAGCCGCTCAAATTTAGCCCCCCACCCCAGGACAGTATTTTGGCAATATGCTATTGCCAAATAGCAATATGCTATTGCCAAAATAGCATATTGGTTTTCCCTAGAGTTTAACAAAGCTAAGGTAAATAATTCTCATTATGGCACCAAAACACTCCACCCACCCTTGTTTCTTTATCAAAGGAAAGCACAAAAAAATTGTTTATTCTGTGTCACATATTTTTAAATTATTTGTATTTGACTAAAATGGAACATACTTAAAGTGGCTCTACACACCTGAATTTACTTATATCGAGTAATTAATTTTATATGTACAGAGAAGAAAGATGCTCATTATGGTAAGGAGTGAACTATGCCTAGTCTGATGTTTTATGATTAAAAACAGAAAGGAAATCTGTAAACCAAAGAGAAAACATAAGTCAGTAAATTTTTGTATTTGTCATAGATTAAAAATTTTAGTAAATATGATTGAGAATTTGGCCATTGATTTGTCAGAAACTTTTTTTTTTTTAATTGTATTTTATTTTATCTTCTACAGGAATTTGCACTACACAAGTTGAATGCAGTAGTCAATGACTTCTGGGCAGAAATTTCTGAGTCTGTAGATAAAATGTAAGAAATTATTTTATTTCTATAAATTGGATTAAAGTAGATCTGTGGATGTGGTTCATGTGGCTTATTAATTCACTTAGAAATGTGCTGCTGCTAAATATATTTAAATTTGGGATTTTTAAGGAAAATCAGTTTGAGCTAGGCTTATACTTCCTAATTTCTTTCAGAGAAGTTTTGTATGAAGATGAAGGTTTCCGGAGTCGGCAGTTTGCGGCCTTAGTGGCATCTAAAGTATTTTATCACCTTGGGGCTTTTGAGGAATCTCTGAATTATGCACTTGGAGCTGGTGACCTCTTCAATGTCAATGACAACTCTGAATACGTGGAGACTATTATAGGTAATTATTTTCTATCTGGTAAAGCTTTATTTTGGCTTTTTTCTTGCTATAGTGCATATCACATTTTTTTTTTAAAGATTTTATTTACTTATTTGACAGAGAGAGATCACAAGTAGGAAAGAGGCAGGCAGAGAGAGAGGAAGAGAAGGAGGCTCCCTGCTGAGCAAAGAGCCTGATGCGGAGCTTGATCCCAGGACCCTGAGAAGGCAGAGGCTTTAACCCTTTTGAGCCACCCAGGCGCCCCTGCATATAACGTTTTTTTCCTGAATTACTTCTTGCTGTTGCCAAATTTAATTTTAATTGGAAGTTCACAGTCCTGTAATCTTATGCAAGCTGAGTTTTTAGATCTGCCTTTCAATTTTGTGATTTTTTTTTTTTGACATAATGAACAGTAACATTAGTAAGTTATAGTAAAGACACCTCAAAAAACATTTTAAGAATGAATCTAAGAAATTAATCAGAAACAGCCTAATCACATAAAGGTGGTTATCTTAGCCTAATCAGCATAAAGGTAGTTATGGTTATTGTTACTCCAATGAGCATTCTGTTCTATGAAAAAATTAAATTATTATGAGTAAAAACTAAATGACAGCAATTTGTAGAGCTGTTTCTAGTATCGGAAATCATTATTGACTACCTCCATTTGCCAGGCACTGTGCCACTCATTCTTCATGGCATGGTTTATTCCACAGCTGTCCCATAAGGAAGGCACTTTCCCTGTTTTACAAATGAAAAAAACTCAGGTTTTGAGATGATAGAGACACGTGACTATTAAATAGGAGAGTCAGAATTTAAAACTCTGGCTTATTTCAAGATCCATATTGTTTCTACTAGCAACTGTCATTTTTTTCTTTGTTTCTTTATTTTTGAAGTGGAGAATAGCATACTGGCAAGACTTTGGGCTCTCTATCTTGTAAATTAAACTATAACTATGTAATGTTTTATTCAAAGATTTGTAGCTTTAAAAAATGTTTGAAAACTCCTGATCTAGTAGGTGAAAGAACAGACTATATACCCATCAAACAAGTCTGTAGGAGTATCAAGGTTTTGGTCATAGTTATGAAGATCCCAAGGGTATGTTCTCTCAGTGGTGTGCAATGGACATCTTTTTTTAATTGCTGATTTAGAAGAGGTCTGCATTATTCACCCGAACCCTTAGAAAGAAAACTTCGGTATTCTCTTTCAGAAATTGGAAAGTGCTGCACAAAGTGGTCCAGAGGGATACTTTCAGATGTTTCTGATGTTCTAACTAGAATTCTGCATTTATGGTTTTAAAGTTTTTGCCATGGTGGTGTGAAAATGTTGCGTGTAACTTACTGCTGTTCCCCAACAGCAGTAAGTTACTGCTTACTTGAGCAGTATGGGGGCTCATTGAATTGGAGGGCTCATTGAATTGGAGTTTTCCTCTGTAAATCTTATGGAAAGAACAAGTGGTTTTAAAGAACAGACCATAATATTTGAAACATGGAACACTTTCTCTATATTGAGTTAGAAATGGGGAGTTAAATACACTTAACCTCTCTTCTCTTATTTCAAGCATTTTTTGGACGAATACTGATAATTTTTTCAACAATGATGTGCAAGTGCTTACATTGCTACTATTTTCCAAATCATGTTTTAAACAAGACTGTTGGTCTATAAAGGGCTATGAGGTGGTAGATGCCTTCCCACTCTCTAAATGCTATGTATCATGTTAGCTTGTAGAAGGCAGTTGTTGATAAACAGACCAATTCTGTTTGCTTTCCTTTGTGTGGCAGTGGGGTTCACCCTTCTAGTTTTGTAGGGACTTTTAGAATGGATTATTTTGGGGGCACCTGGGTGGTCCAGTCGGTTGAGTGTCCCAACTCCTGGTTTTGGCTCAGGTCTTGATTAGGGTTGAGGGATCAAACCCAGGCGCAGAGCCTGCTTGAGAATCTTTCTCCCTCTCCTCCTCTTCCCCTTTGCCTGTGCATGCACTCGTGCTTTCTTGCTCACTCTCAAATAAATAAATAAAATCTTTAAAAAGGAATGGATTGTTTTGACCGTCAGTGAAATTTGTGAGGAGATACACAAAATAGAATTTGGGAAAGACTTCTTAGAATCTTAATGAATATTATATATCCAGAAAATTCAAGGCTAGTAAATTTTCTCTCTGTTCTAAAAAGAGTTCAGCTGGGAACGAGACTAGATTCTGGGACATAGTTATGGTATAAACCTGGTAAGTGAAAGCATGAATCTCATTTGAAACCTAGGAGGTATTTTTTTTTTCTCTTCAGTTACAATTTAAGGAAAATTCCCCAACTGTTATAATTCTGAGGTTCTTTTCTGATAGAGTAGATGTAATGTTTCCTCACTTAACTACATTTGGTTTAAAACACTCCTATTAGGGCCTGCTAAAGATTTTCTGCAACCAGGATTGTTTAAGATCTGCTTTGTGACTGCCACTTTGTCCTTATTAACTGTATATAAACCTTCATAGTTCTGTCTGGATGGCCTCTGAATGTGATCTATTCCAATTTGTAAAAGGACTCTGTTTCTCCCGAAATACAGATCCATTTAATTTGGGCCATCTAGT